>ML345054.1:1039-46474 GCA_005239505.1 Nicotiana paniculata | reverse complement strand
GGATAGAATTAAACAATAGAAACAATACTGAATAAGATAAACATCACATTAAACATTACTAAATACACAAAATACATACAAATTGAAAAATAACAAAGATAGAGAATATGAACCTTTGCACAAGCTTTTCAATATATTTTGAAAAAAATCTGACAATTACAACAGATGAGCGAAAATTATGACTGCGAACTGGATCCTCGGACTCGAACTGAACCTTCGTCTCTCCTAGGATTCTTTTATAACTCTCTGAAAATTTTCCTCTTAATATTTGTTTTCTTTTTGTTTCTTTTTCTCGTCTAACTTTTGTCGTTATAAGAGAAGATTTCTTTTCTTTTTTTTTGTTCTCTTTTGTCGTTCTTTTTTTTTTCTTCTGACCTTTTTTTTTCTTTCCTTTCTTTTCCTCTTTCTTTTCTGACTTTCGTTTTTCTTCTTCTGTTCTTCCTCCTTTCTTTCTTTTCCTTTCCTTTTGTTTTTTCTTTCGTCTGTTTCCCCCTCCCCTCTCTTTTTGNTTTCGTTTTTCTTCTTCTGTTCTTCCTCCTTTCTTTCTTTTCCTTTCCTTTTTGTTTTTTTCTTTCGTCCCTTTCCCCTCTCCTTTTTTTTTTGTTTTTTTTGTCTATTTATAGAATAATATGGATGAAGAGGTTGGTCAAATGTGATATTGTATGGGAGTAGGAGTGTGATATTTTTAGGCTAAAAATTTGGGGTTAGTTAGCTAATTTTAAAAAAATCAGATTTTTTAAATAAAGTTTGTTATCAACAAACTTTATCCTAACTTTAGCTTCAAAGATTTATTTTTAATAAAAAAATTCATTTTTTTTTTGTTTTAACTTTCTAAATCTTACATAAAAGATGGTAACGTGTGTGTGTATATATATATATATATATATATATACACACACATACCATCCTACTTTTAGACTTAAAGTAAACTATAAAAATAAGAAAACTCAATATTTACACTATAGTTTAAATCATACAAAGAAAATATAATAGTTTACTTATTAAATTCTAATTAAAAGATTTTCTATATATATATATATATATACTTTAAGAATGTGAGTATTATTATTATTTATTTATTTATTTTAATTAAATAAAATCTACTAAGTGTAAGATAAAATTTTAAAACATCAATATTAGGCCTAAAAGGAATATTTCTACTAAAATAGTATAACATTTGAGTGTGGTAAAAAATTAGTTGTTCACAATTGTGATGGCCCAAAGGGTCATCTTGTGTTTTAGAACTCTATTCTACGCTTGTTAGCCTAAAAAAAATCTCATTTTTACCCTCTTCGATTTGCGCGCACAGTCCGAGAGTGTTTTCGGAAAGCTTTTATGTGGAAAATTGAAAAAACATTAATTTTTGGCCTTAAAAATGATTTTTAGTTGTCTTCGGCCAACGTTTTGAGTAAAAGGATGTGGACCCGTGTTTTGACGATCCCGGTGGGTCCGTAGAAAAATATGGGACCTGGGCGTATGTCCGGAATCGAACTCTGAGGTCCCTAGCTCGAGATATTAATTTTTTACTAAACTTGAACGACTGAAAAATTATGATTTTTAAAGATGTGGCTTAATGTTTGATCGTGTTGGTATCGGGCCCGTATTATGGTTCCGGAGCCGGGTACAGGTCCGTTATGATATTTATACCTTATCTGTGAAATTTGGTGAGAAACGAAACTGATTTGACGTGAATTAGACCTTTAGTTGAGAAACTAGAAAATTTAAAGTGTTCATGAGAATTTCATGTGTTTTGGTGTTAAATTCGTAGTTCTAGGTGTTATTTTGGCGATTTGATCGCACGAGCAAGTCCGTATGATGTTATTAGACTTGTGTGCATGTTTGGTTTGGAGCCCCGAGGGCTCGGGTGTCATTCGGGCGATGTGCAAGTTGAGTTCAAACCTCAACAAGGCTGCTGGTGCACCAGATTTGGTGTGCCCACACCTGCGAGCCTTTGCTCGCAGGTGCGAGCAATAGCCCCGCAGGTGCGACCCAAGCCTGGGACTCCATTTCTCTGCAGGAGCAGGACCGAAGAAGTGTAACCCTATCCGCAGGTGAGGCCCCAGTCGACAAATCCCTTTCTTGCAGAAGCGGACTCCAGGTCCGCACATGCGGATGCGCAGGTGCGACCAAAGTACCGCAGGTACGAACGTCGCTGGGCAGTGAGTTCATTTAATTAGTACTCAAGCCATTTTTTTCTCATTTTCAAAAGATAGAAGAACTACGAGCGATTTTTCAAAGACCTTTTCTTCCCCAAACCATAGGCAAGTGTTCCTTAACTCATTTCTTTCAATATTTTACTTCATTTTACAAGAATTCAACCTAAATTCTAGGAATTTCATGGTAGAAATTGGTGGTTTTGGTAGACTTAGGAGTTTTTGGGAAATTGGAAATTGGACCTCAATTTGGGGTCGAATTTCGAAACTAATTCATATCCGGGCTCGGGGGTGAATGGGTGAACGAATTTTGGTCAGAACCTCGAGTTTTGACCAAGCAGGTCCGGGGTCGATTTTTGACTTTTTTGGGAAAAATTTGGGAAACCTATAATTGTGTATTGTGATCGATTTATTTAGCGATAACTGATGGTATTAAGATAATTGTGACTAGATACGAGTGGGTTGGAGGTAAATTCTAGAGGGAAAGCGGTAGTTGAGAAGTGAGTGGCCTGCGGATCGAGGTAAGTGTCGTGTCTACCTTTAGCTTGAGGAATTAGGTATTAATTTACTACTTTCTAGATGTTTGGTTATTGAGTACGATATATAGGTGAGGTGACGAGAACCTATGTGTTGATGTCGAGTCATAGCATGCGAGTGAACACTCTTCTTGTAACCGTTGTAGCATTTAATTGATTTGTGCATGCTGAGCTTAACTAATTGTTATGTTGGGCTATTCTCATCTTGTTTTACTGAAATTTGTAATTGTTGAGTATTGACTCAAGGTTGATATTGGCATTGTGGTATTGAATATTGAAGTAAAATTGATTTATGAAATCTCTATCTCTCTGTTGTTACTTATCTTTGTTTTGGTGAGAAAGAGTGTATAGCATGAAGGGTGATGCCGTGCAATGTTTGTGAGTGAGTGTTAATGCACGAAGGGTGATGCCGTGTCATGTCTTGTGAGTGATAATGCACGAAGGGTGATGTCGTGCCATGTATTGTGAGTGATAATGCACGAAGGGTGCTGCTGTGTCATATTATGAGAGAGTAAAAGAACAAAGGGTGATGTCGTGTCGTTCTATTATCCATATGGTGAGACTGAGAGTAAAAGCACGAAGGGTGATGCCGTGCAATTTTCTTTACTGTTCTTACTTGTTTATTTCGTTTAAGGCATATTGATTGATTCTGTCTTATTCTTGTTTCTCATTCTTTATGCTGTGAACCCCTCAGCATGTCCATTTCCCATTATTGCCTGCTCTATTTCTTATATTACTATTGCTGCTACCTGTATGATTATACTGCATAGGTTACATGTGGGTGTCTTGTCCTAGCCTCGTCACTACTTCGCCGAGTTTAGGCTCGACACTTACCAGTACATGAGATCACTTGTATTGATGTTGCACTCTGCACTTTTTGTGCAGATCCAGGTGTCGGTCCGAGTTGATTTCAAGCTTCGCTGTCGACTTCCTTACATGGAGATGAAAGGTAGATGTGTCGACGTTCGCAGATTCCTGGAGTCCCCTCCTATCTAATCATTTTACTATTTTTCTTTGGTTCACAAACAGTTGTACACTTTCCCTTTAGCCAAATACTTGTAGATAAATCATAGTATTCCGTGAGTTGTGACTGTAGATCGATACATATATATATATCATATGCATGAATGTTGTTATGAATTTGCGTTTCCTTATTAATTTATCATGTGTTGGAGTGTATTAATTCTCCGCAAGTTTTTAGATTTTTATGTTGTGAATCTCTAATGTTGGCCTGCCTAGCGAGTGCAACGTTAGGCGGCATCATGGTCCCGACTTTGGGAGTTCGGGTCGTGACAAGTTGGTATTAGAGCACTAGGTTGCTTAGGTCTCCCAATTCACAGACAAGCTTAATAGAGTATGGGGGATCGGTACAGAGACGTTTGTACTTATCTCTAGAGGCTATGAAGTTTAGGAATAAATTTCGCTTTTATTCAACTGTGTCATGCGATTTTGTTACCTCAATACTGATTGAATTATCTTATTCTTATTCTCTCACAGATGGCGAGAACACGTATCGCTTCCTCTGTTGATCAGCAGCCGGATCCTCCAGCAGCAGCTCCTATGAGGGGCAGGGGTCGAGGCCGAGGCAGGGACAGGGCTCAGCCTAGAGCCCGAGCAGCAGCCCTAGCTTTGGAGCCTCAGATAGAGTTCGATGAGGAGGTTCCAGCTCAGATCTTTCCTGCCGGACCAACTCAGGTCCCAGAGGGGTTTATTTCCACCCTGCGCTCCAGGATGCCTTGGTCCGCTTAGTGGGCCTTATGGAAAATGTGGCCTAGATTGGCACATTACCCATGGCACCAGCCGTGTCTCAGGCTGGAGGAGGAGCCCAGACTCCTCTTACTCACACTCCGGAGGAGATGGCTCCCCATTTTCAGACTCTAGCAACTCATCCAGTCGGAGTGGTTCAGTCGGTTGTTGCGGCACACCCGTTAATGGGTCAGTTATGTCCTCCGAGGCCTTGTGGAGATTGGGTAGGTTTACTAAGCGTTTCCCAGTTCATTTCAGTGGTTCCACTTCAGAGGATCCACATGAGTACCTTGATAGCTATCATGAGGTTCTTCAGAGTATGGGTATATTAGAGATCAATGGGGTCGACTTTGCTGGTTTTCAGATGACTGGTCCGCCAAGAAATGGTGGAGTTTGTTGACCAGACCAGCTGGGTCACCTGCTCTTACTTAGGACCAGTTCTCACATCTCTTCTTAGAGAAGTTTCTACCTATCACCTCGAGAGAGGAGCGTCGCCGTTAGTTTGAGCGTTTCCAGCAGGGCAGCATGACTGTTACTCAGTATGAGACTCGTTTTGTGAATTTGTCCCTTCATTCTATTCCTTTGCTTCCCACAGATAGAGAGAGAGAGAGAGAGAGAGGGTGAGGAGGTTTATTGAGGGTCTTGCTCAGCCTATTAGAATGTATATGGCTAAGGATACATGGAGTGAGGTTTCTTTCCAGGATGCGGCCAATGTGGCCAGACGAGTCGAGATGGTTCTTGGACAGGGAGGTCTGGGGTTAGACAAGAGGCCTTGTCATTCCGGTGGATTCAGCGGTGCCTCATCTGGAGGTGGGGTACTTATGGTAGATGCCATCATCCCAGGGCATTTCATTTAGCACTCCAGTCATCCCCCTGTGCCCAAGTAGTCGTGGCCCTTATATGCCTTATTCTAATCAGTCAGCCTACAGTGCACCGCCAGCTCCTATCAATGAACCTCCTCTTCAGAGTTTTCAGGTGGTTATTCAAGTTGACAGGTTCTATTTTCCGGCCAACAGTCTCAGCAGCCAAGGTGTTGTTATACATATGGTGATCCGAGGCACATTACCAGATATTACCCTCGTGCGTCGAATAGTTCAAAACACCAGAGTTCTCATGCCATGGTTCTGGAACCAGCTGCTGCACTGCCTGCCCAGCCAGCTAGAGCCATAGGTCAGGTGGTCATAGGTAGGGGTAAGATGGTTAGAGGTGGAGGTCAGGCCGCTAGAGATGGAGGCCCTCCAGTTAGAGGTCGTCCTAGAGATATAGTTTAGAGTGGTGGGGCCCAGCCCCGATGTTATGCTTTTCCAGCCAGACCTGAGGCTGAGTCATCCGATGTTGTTATCACAGGTACTGTATCAGTTTGCAGTAGAGATGCTTTAGTTCTATTTGATCCGGGGTCTACTTACTCCTATGTGTCATCTTATTTTGCTTCATATTGGTTGTGCCCCGTGATTCTTTGAGTGCCCGTGTATATGTGTCCACAGCTGTGGGGGATGCTATTATTGTCAATCGTGTATATCGATCGTGTGTGGTCATTATTGGGAGCCTTGAGACCAGTGTAGACCTTCTACTTTTTATATATGGTGGATTTCGATGTTATATTGTGTATAGATTGGCTGTCACCTTATCACGCTATCTTGGACTGTCACGCCAAGACAGTGACATTAGCCTTGCTGGAGTTGCCTCGGCTAGAGTGGAGAGAGACTCCTGGCCATCCCACCAGCAGGGTTATTTCTTATATGAAGACTTGGCGTATGGTCGAGAAGGATGTTTGGCCTATTTGTCTTATGTTCATGATTATGGTGCTGAGGTTCCCTCTATGGATTCTTTACATGTTGTTTGTGAGTTTCCAAAGGTATTTCCTACAAACCTGCCGGGGATGCCACCTGACAGAGATATTGACTTTTGCATTGATTTGGATCCAGGCACCCAGCCCATTCCTATTCTACCATACCGGATGTCCCCACCAGAGTTGAAAGATTTGAAGGAACAATTGCAGGATTTACTTGATAAGGACATCATTATACCTAGTGTCTCACCCTGGGTTGTGTCGGTTTTGTCTGTGAAGAAGAAGGACGGGTCTATGAGGATGTGTATAGACTATCGGTAGTTGAACAAAGTCACTATCAAGAACAAGTATCCTTTGCCAAGGATTGATAATTTATTTGATCAGCTTTAGGGTGCCAAAGTGTTTTCGAAGATTGATTTGAGATCTGGCTACTATCAGTTGAGGATTAGGGCATCTGATGTCCCTAAGACAGCTTTTCGGACGCAGTATGGGCACTATGATTTTCTGGTGATGTCTTTTGGGTTGACCAATGCCCCGGCAACATTTATGGACTTGATGAACCGAGTGCTCAAGCCTTATTTGGATTCCTTGGTGATTGTGTTTATTGATGGAATTTTGATATACTCCTGCAGTCAGGAGGATCATGAGCAGCACCTCAGAATAGTGCTCCAGACTTTGAGGGACAGTCAGTTGTATGCTAAATTTTTGAAGTGCAAGTTTTAGTTCGATTTAGTCGCTTTCTTGGGTCACGTCGTATTAGTGGAGGGTATTCAGGTAGATTCTGAGAAGATTGAGGCAGCCCAGAACTGGCCTAGACCCACTTTAGCTACGGAGATTAGGAGCTTCTTGGGTTTGGCGGGTTATTACCGTCGATTTGTGGAGGGGTTTTCATCTATAGCAGCCCCATTGTCCAGGTTGACCCAGAAGGGTGCCCCATTCAGATGGTCGGACGAGTGTGAGGCGAGATTTCAGAAGCTCAAGATAGCTTTGACTTCAGAGCTGGTGTTGGTATTACCATCAAATTCAGGATCTTACACGGTATATTGTGATGCCTCCCGTGTTGGACTCGGGGCAGTATTGATGTAGGAGGGCAGGATGATTGCATATGCATCTCGGCAGTTGAAGTTTCATGAGAAGAATTACCCTGTTCATGATTTAGAGTTGGCAGCCTTTGTTCACGTGCTGAAGATTTGGAGGAACTATCTTTATGGCGTGTCATGTGAGGTTTTCACGGATCATCGCAGCCTTCAGTATTTGTTCAAGCAGAAGGATCTTAATTTGAGGCAGAGGAGGTGGTTGGAGCTATTGAAAGACTATGATAACACCATATTGTATCATCGGGGAAAGGCCAATGTGGTGGCCGACGCATTGAATAGGAAGGTAGTGAGTATGGGTAGACTTGCGTTCGTTCCAGATTCAGATGTTCAGATTTTAGCAAACCAGTTCGTGAGGTTGGATATTTCAGAGACAACCGTGTTCTAGCTTGCGAAGTCGCTCGGTCTTCTTTGTTTGAGCATATTAGAGATCGACAATATGAAGATCTGCACTTGTTGGTCCTTAGGGACACAGTTCGGCATGGTGGTGCCAAGCATGTTACCGTTGGAGAGGACGGAGTTCTGAGGATGCAAGGTCGTGTGTGTGTTTCTAATGTTGATGGGCTTCATGAGTTGATCCTTGAGGAGGCTCACAGTTCTCGGTATTATATCCACCCGGGCGCCGTCAAGATGTACCAGGACCTACGGCAAAATTATTGATGGATGAGGATGAAAAGGATATAGTTGCTTATGTGGATCGGTGCTTGAATTGTCAGCAGGTAAAGTATGAGAATCAAAGAGCCGATGGTTTGCTTCAGCAGATGGATATTCCTGAGTGAAAGTGGGAGCATATCACTATGGACTTTGTTGTTGGACTCCCACGGATTCAGAGGAAGTTCTACGCTGTATAGGTCATTGTGGATAGGCTGACTAAGTCGGCGCACTTCATTGTTATGGCAGTTACCTATTCTTCAGAGCGACTGGCAGAGATTTATATTCGGGAGATCGTCCACGGTGTTCCCATGGCTATCATTTCTGATCGAGGTACACAGTTTACCTTGCACTTTTGGAGGGCAGTACAATGTGAGTTGGGTACACGGGTTGAGCTGAGAACAACATTTCATCCTCATACGGACGGACAATCTGAGCGATCTATTCAGATCTTGGAGGATATGCTTCGCGCTTGTGTTATAGACTTCGGAGGATCGTGGGATCAGTTCTTGCCCCTAGCAGAGTTCACCTACAACAACAACTACCAGTCGAGCATTCAGATGGCTCCCTATGAGGTATTATATGGTAGACGGTGCAGGTCGCCAATTGGGTGGTTTGAGTCGGGGGAGGCTCGATTTTTGGGTACATATCTAGTGTTGGAGGCCTTGGACAAGGTCAAGATTATACAGGGTCGACTTTGCACAGCTCAGTCCAGGGAAAAGAGTTATGCCTACCGTAGAGTCGTGATGTGGTATTCATGGTTGGGGAGAGAGTGTTGCTACGGGTATCACCCATGAAGGGTGTCATGAGGTTTGGCAAGAAGGGCAAGTTGAGCCCTAGATATATCAGACCTTTTGAGATTCTCGATAGAGTGGGAGAGGTGGCTTATAGACTTGCATTTCCCCAGGGTTATCATCAGTTCATCAAGTGTTCCATGTGTCCATGCTCCGGAAGTATCATGGTGACCCTTCCCACGTGTTAGATTTCAGCTCTATCCAGTTGGATAAGGATTTGACTTTTGAGAAGGAGCCGGTAGCTATTCCAGACCGGCAGGTTCGTCAGTTGAGGTCGAAGAGTTATCCTTCAGTTCGAGTGCATTGGAGAGGTAAGCCTGTTGAGGCAGCTACTTGGGAGTCCGAGTCGGACATGCGGAGTAGATATCCCCACTTATTCGCCAGTTCAGGTACTTTTCTATGTCCGTTCGAGGACGAACTCTTGTTTTAGAGATGGAGATTGTGATGACCCAAAGGGTCATCTTATATTTTAGAACTCAATTATGCGCTCGTTAGCCTTTAATATCTCGTTTTTTTGTGCGCAGTCCGGGCATGTTGGGGTAGAATTAGGGATTTTTGGAAAATTGGAAATTGGACCTCAATTTGGGGTCGAATTTCGAAACTAATTATATATTCGGCCTCGAGGGTGAATGGGTGAATGAATTTTTGTCAGAACCTCGAGTTTTGACCAAGCATGCCCGGGGTCGATTTTTGACTTTTGGGGGAAAAATTGGGGAAACGTATAATTGTGTATTGAGATCGATTTATTTAGTGCTAACTGATGGTATTAAGCTAATTGTGACTAGATACGAGTGGGTTGGAGGTGAATTCTATAGGGAAAGCGGCACTTGAGCAGTGAGTGGCTTGCAGATCGAGGTAAGTGTCGTGTCTAACTTTGGCTTGAGGGATTAGGCATTAATTTACTACTTGCTACATGTTTGGTTATTGAGTACGATATACAGGTGAGGTGATGAGCACCTATTTGTTGATGTCGAGTCATAGCATGCGAGTGAACACTATTCTTGTAACCGTTATAGCCTTTAATCGATTTGTTCATGCTGAGCATAGCTAATTATTATGTTGGGCTACTCTCATCTTGTTTTATTGAAATTGGTAATTGTTGAGTATTGACTCAAGGCTGATATTGGAATTGTGGTATCGAATATTGAAGTAAAACTGATTTATGATAGTTATGTCTCTCTGTTGTTATTGATCTTCGTTTTGGTGAAGAAGAGTGTAAATCACGAAGGGTGATGTCGTGCAATGTTTGTGAGTGAGTGTTAATGCACGAAGGATGATGTCGTGTCATGTCTTGTGAGTGATAATGCATGAAGGGTGATGCTGCACCGTTCTATTATCCATATGGTGAGACTGAGAGTAAAAGCACGAAGGGTGATGCCGTGCAATTTTCTTTACTGTTCTTACTTGTTTATTTCGTTTAAGGCATATTGATTGATTCTGTCTTATTCTTGTTTCTCATTCTTTATGCTGTGAACCCCTCAGCATGTCCATTTCCCATTATTGCCTGCTCTATTTCTTATATTACTATTGCTGCTACCTGTATGATTATACTGCACAGGTTATATGTGGGTGTCTTGTCCTAGCCTCGTCGCTACTTCGCCGAGGTTAGGCTCGACACTAACCAGTACATGGGATCGGTTGTACTGATGCTGCCCTATTCACTTTCTGTGCAGATCCAAGTGTCGGTTCGAGCTGATTCCGAGCTTCGCTGTTGACTTTCTTACCAGGAGACCCAAGGTAGATATTTCGATGTCCGCAGATTCCTGTAGTCCCCTCCTATATGATCATTTTACTGTTTTTCTTTGGTTCATAAACAGTTGTACACTTTTCCTCCGGCCAAATACTTGTAGATAAATCATAGTAGTCCGTGAGTTGTGACCCCAAATCATGGATATATATATATATATATATATATATATATATATATATATATATATATATATATATATATATATATATATATATATATATATATATATATATATATATCATATGCGCAGATGTTGTTATGAATTTGCGTTTCCTTATTAATTTATCATGTGTTGGAGTGTAGTAATTCTCCACAAGTTTTTAGATTTTTATATTGTTAATCTCTAATGTTGGCCTGCCTAGCGAGTGCAACGTTAGGCGCCATCACGATCCCGACAGTGGGAGTTCGGGTCATGACGTTGATGGTCAATGTGAAAATCTTTTAGATTGAATATAAAAGTCGTTTAATTGTGATGAATCTTTTGAATTTAAATACAATGTGTTTATGTAGATTGCCTCAGTTTACATATTTAAAATATACATAAAATTTCAGTATAAATCACAATTTCTGTGGTATTAGTGCTTGTTTTCTCGACAATGGGCGCTCTAGTTTTCTTTAACATCAGAAGGGTCGTGAGTCTGCACCATAATGGAGTCATTTTGGACCCATCGTGACACTAGGCACTGTTTGCGATTGTCTAGTAATACTTGTTTTCAACAAATTAGATCAGTTTAATACTTCAAGTATAATATATTATGTATTATTTTCGTAAAATATTCATGTGAAAACACTTAATTACACCAATTTAATACTCCTGTATGATATCAATGAATTGTCTTCGTAGAGTATTCATGCCTTATAGTACTATTTACCCAGGATCTTACTTTCAGAAGCAATTACCAATAAGAATTGGAGAACATTTCAAACTAAAATATTGAAGATTATACAGTTCTTTCTTCAATGAAACAATATAAATATATACTCCTAGTAACTTAATATATAAAGAGATTATAAATGTTGATAAAGAAACTAAACTACAATTCAAAGAGCATGCAAATTTTTATGAAGTTTCACCAGAGCAACATGAATTCATTTTACTTGTTAACACTTAGCTTGCAAATGGTTTAGTTAAATAACTATTCAATCTTCATTCATTTGGAGAAAAACTTAGCTTCACTTCTATCTATATTATACTGATCTCTCCTATTGTATTAGAACGTATCCAGAAGTTTAATTTAAGATTTTATTTCAAATTTGTCGTCTAGTTAATGTGAGTTTAAACTAAGTTTAGGAACTTTTGAATTTTGAATAGAGTGGAAGTGTTTTGAAATACTTTTTTCCTAACATATAATTTAGCAATGACATAGTTAATGCAACTAGTTTAATATATTGCTTTAGAATGCGTGTCACAATGGATGTCATGAATTATCAGACCCCCTTTATATAGTAGGGGAATCCTACCCTAAGTACAACTCTATAAAAGATAAAAAATCCTCTGATTAACTGATTTTCGGTTCTTCATCGATACGTGTCGAGATTCTCGCCGTGACATCCGACCGGTCGCAAATATCACGGCCTTCTGTTAGTCGTGCTTGATTGCCTAACAATGTTCTCCGAACCATGACACCAAGATCCTCGAGAGGGGCGTCCTTCCCTTGGATTCTGACTCGATGAGACTTTGCCTCGATTTTGGTCCCCTGTCATCATGTCTCGAGCTTGGCTTATTTTATCGGAGACTGGGTGTACCATGAGCCCGATTTTACCCGTATACAGATAATCCCCTTGTTTCTCGGAGAATAAATGATGAGAAACGACATGAGCTCCCGATTCTCACTTTGACACATCACAGCAGAAACGACAAAACACCCGAAACGTATCATCAGTCTTGTCATAATGGCATTAAATGCATGTCAGCCGCCAGTCGGATTTCCCTGGAGGCGAAGTCATGGCACCACTATAAATAACTCCTCTTTCATTCATGTTTACTTTACATTATTGTCGCGCCCCTTTTTCACGCGAAATTGGGTTTCGACACGTGACAATTATGTTAAGGAAGAGTATTAAAAGAGAGAGTCGCCACCTAACGGATTAAGGTACGTTAGGGTAGTCGCGTGACCAAAGATCGACTAAGGGATCAAATTACCTCGAGGAGAAGGTATTAGGCACTCCTTGAGGTCCACAACGGTGGTTCCCAGCCGAACTCGAATTATATGAATTAGTCTAAGAGAAGAGATGAAATTTGGACGGATAAGATGATTGACTTTAAAACAAAGGTGGGGGGAGGAGGGGGGAGGGGTCCTCAATTTTTTAGCCTAAAGGATCACCCCGTGCAACATAAATAATATTTTGTAACTCCCTCAAGGTGGAGTATTACTCATATTATTCAGCGGGCGCAGACTGTCATCTCATGCTACCCGATTACTATCTTTAAGTTGTTTACCTAAAGCGCACTAGTCAATTCTAAGTCGTACTCTATGCGTGCACTAGCCGTCCCATGCCTATGGTCCAGGAGGGATTTGGACCTCTATTTCAGGGTGGTTCTAGACTTTAACTTAGGTTGATCAAAAGGGAAAATATTAGGCGGCATACAGAACATTTTGGAGTTTCACATATAGGCAAATAATGGCTCAAGTTAGCCTCCGCAATCAGACAACAAATGCACGCGAAACTGATTAACATTGACAGCTGCAAATTTGCACCAGTTAAGGTTGCAGAAACCTATAGGTGGGATTTATATGTGATACTGAATTAATGAGCAAGCAGTTTATACGCAAAAGCCATTCTTTAATACGATTTTCAGATCCTACATAATTGCCTACTGGTTTTAAGCATAAGGGATTAAACCTATAGGCATGTTGTCTAGGTGTTTTATGCAGTAACTAAGAGTGGTAATCATAGAATAATATTCAGATTTACTTATTTAACCCTATAGGCATGCTTTCTAGTGATGACAATGACATAGTGTTGAAAACTCCTGAAGAGGCGAGTGGGATTAAAACTGATTCAGACCCTATAAACATGATTTCTGCATTAAAGTTGATTTTAGATCCTATTGACATGATTTCTATAATTTGTAGATAGGAAGAATGTAAACAGAATCATGCACGCACATTGAGTCATATAATACCCTATAGGCATGGTTTCTAACAAACAGAAGTAGAACACAATTGAACCAGATGATGAACCTATAGGCAGGATTTCTACCCAATTCAATGCAAGTATAAGCTAAAAGCCCTTCCCAATTTCACTAATACCGCAAAATGTTATTACAAGAATTATTACAGACCAGAATGAGTAGAATAAATTACAAAGTAGAATAGCTATAGGGAGCCTACAGCAGGCCCAAAGATACATCTGGACAGGACGAGCCTTCATTCTCACAGTTCACCATAGCCTAAGGTTACATACTCATGGACAAAGGCAGCCAAGAATTGAGTGATTCACCCAGTAGCTCAAAACAGAGTTGAGCATATAGAACCAAGGCCCTAGTGTGTCAGAGTTCCCAAGGGCTTCAAGAACCCAAGGCACTGCTCACACTAGGAGGTTTGGGACCAAATCCTAGTGTGTCAAAGTTCACAAGGGTATCAAGTAAAACCTGAGCAGTGCTCACACTAGGGAGGCCAAAGAACAGAACCTAAGTAGCCTTGGCTTTCAGCCGGCGAATAATGGGATTCAAAAAGAGCTTAGATGACAGCTGAAAGAAAGGACCAAATTGAGAAATAGGAATTGGGGGATTCAGACATGATCAAATCGAGCTAACCAAACAAACATTTCAACAAATCATAGAACTTAGAAAAACCAGCTTAATGAAACTGATAAACAGGTTTCACACTTAGCACATCAGCAGTCACATGCTAAAGAAAAGTTGACAAATGAACTTGTTTGCAGGATTGGCAAGATCATAGGCGCAGAATAAGTTAAAACATGGTTGAATTATGCTAAGTACACAACCTAGTGTTATTACCAAGAAAGCAGAATATTGTGATGAGTAAAATAATCATAGAAGAGGGAGAGCATCATGTTAGCAGAGGGGTGAAATTATAGTCACAAATTAAGACACCTATACAAACTATTCCTTAGAGTAGCAAGTAATTGTCATAGTGATCTAATTAACAAAAGATGATCTAGTTTGGATCAAAGATTTATCTCAAGGCAAAAATTCAAACATGATGAGGCAACTATTCAAATCACAAGCAAACACTAGAGGGGTGTGGGATCGAGTGATCATGCTAACACAAAAGCAGAGAAGCAGATTATGACTAGCAATGAGAGTCTTAACACAGGTTGACACAAATGTGAGGCATTCACTACGGGGATTCAGGACAAGTGAGTAAACATGTTCATAGGCATTCCGGAGTCAATACACTAATTGAATAGACCTTAAAAAGTTCAGATAACTTCAGAACTGGTAACATTAGGAGAAGTTAAGCTTTAAAGAGACTAAGACATACAGAGTTGATAGATCAATGCCTAAACATCACTCAAGCATATTGAACCGTAGGTTCAGTAGTAATAACATATGCAAATCACAGAAGAATATTCAGAATTACTCATTTAACCCTACATGCATGCTTTCTAGTAATGAAAATGACATAGTGTTGAAAACTCCTGAAGAGTCGAGTGGGATTAAAACTGATTCAAACCCTATAGGCATGATTTCTGCAATTAAAGTTGATTTTAGATCCTATTGACATGATTTCATATAATACCATATAGGCATGGTTTCTAAAAAACAGAAGTAGAACACAATTGAACGAGATGATGAACCTATAGGCATTATTGCTATCATATAATGATTGAACACAATAGAATACCTATAGGCATGATTTCTAACGCACGACAAATGAACATATAATAACACATTATTTAGCTAAGTAATGAACCTATAGGCAGGATTTCTACCCAATTCAATGCAAGTATAAGATAAAACCCCTTTCCCAATTTCATTAATATCCCCAAAATGTTATTACAATAATTATTACAGACCAAAATGAATAGAATAAATTACAAAGTAGAATAACTATAGGGAGCCTACAGCAGGCCCAAAGATACACCTGGTCAGGACGAGCCTTCATTCTCACAGTTCACCACAGCCTAAGGTTACATACTCATGGACAAAGGCAGCCAAGAGTTGAGTGATTCACCCAGTGAGCACAAAATATAGTTGAGATTATAGAACAAAGGCCTTAGTGTGTCAGAGTTCCTAAGGGCTTCAAGAACCCAAAGTAGTGCTCACACTAGAGAGGTTACAAAGAAAGTTTAGAAGAGGGATTAGGAACCAAATCCTAGTGTGTCAGAGTTCACAAGGGTCTCAAATATAACCTGAGTAGTGCTCTCACTAGGGAGGCCAAAGGACAGAACCTAAGTAGCCTTGGCTTTTAGCCAGCTAAGAATGGGATTCAAAAAGAGCTTATATGACAGCTGAAATAAATGACCAAAATTGAGAAACAGGAATTGGGGGATTCAGACATGATCAAATCGAGCTAACCAAGCAAACATTTGAACAAATCATAGAACATAGAAAAACCAGCTAAATGAAACTGATAAACAGGTTTCACGCTTAGCACATCAGCAGTCACATGCTAAAGAAAAGTTGACAAATGAATATGTTTGTAGGATTGGCAAGATCATAGGCGCAGAATAAGTTAAAACATGGTTGAATTATGCTAAGTAAACAACCTAGTGTTATTACCAAGAAAATAGAACATTGTGATGAGTAAAATAATCATAGAAGGGGGAGAGTGTCATGTTAGCAGAGAGGTGAAATTATAGTCACAAAGTAAGACACCTATACAAACCATTCCTCAGAGTAGCAGGTAACATTGTCATAGTGGTCTAATTAACAAAAGATGATCCAGTTTGTATCAAAGATTTATCTCAAGGCAACAATTCAAACATGATGAGACAACTATTCAAATCACAAGCAAACACTAGAGAGGTGTGGGGTCGGGTGATCATGTTGACATAAAAGCAGAGAAGCAGATTATGACTAGCAATGAGAGTCTTAACACAGGTTGACACAAATGTGAGGCATTCACTACGGGGATTCAGGACAAGTGAGTAAACATGTTCATAGGTATTCCGGAGTCAATACACTAACTGAATAGACCTTAAAAAGTTCAGATAACTTCAGAACTGGTAACATTAGGAACAGTTAAGTGTTAAAGAGACTAAGACATACAGAGTTGACAGAGCAATGCCTAAACATCACTCAAAAGCATATTGAACCATAGATTCAGTAGTAGTAACATATGCAAACAAGAGATATGTAAGAATGAAATTGCAGAAGTCAAGTGACTCACCAGTTAAGCAAAAATGCACAAAATAATAGAAGTCCACAGTATTCTGAGTAGCAAGATCTCAAAACTTAATGGCCTTGGCTTCCAGCTAGCCAAAGTCAGAATATAGAATGCAAATCAGTATAACTTTAGGTCTAGTAAGGCTAGAGTGAGTTCAGAAAGAAGGGTCCCCTAAAGGGAATAGGGGAAGGGTTTATATAGTGGTAGAAATTAACACATAGACATGGAAAATACATCATTCGAATGCAAGAAAATATTTCGGAATCAATTAGAAACAATTTTAGAGCACAAAATCAAAGATTCAGTAAATTAGGGAAACACAAAATAATACCAAAACACAAAGTCGTTCAGAATATTTAAGCAAAATACTACAGTAAAAATTAGGGAAACATAAGGAAAAAGAGTAATCAAACACAGTAAAGGGAAGATTCATCAGAATCAATAAGTAAAAGGAAAAATATCAAACCCTAATTTTAGGGGAAGTGTAAAATCGGCAGGATATAAAAGCAATCATCACACAGAATAGGATGAATAGAAACAAAATATTAATAAAAATTTAAAAATCGAACCCATTCTGTTTCGATAAGAGGTTTGAAAACCCTAATTTAGGGTAGGTAAGAATCATCAACAGATATGGAACATATTCGTACTTACAAAGAATAGATGATGAACATAGACAGAATAATCAGAGAAATCAGAGATTTGAACCGATTTGGTTTAATTTTGACGAGATTTGCTTGACATGTTAGGGAGAAACTAGGTAACACCACAGAAGAGTAACCAGTAGTGAGGGGAGGTAAATAAGGCAAGAGAATCAATGGTTGGTTCCATTTTAGGGCCTGATTTGGAGAGGTTGAGAGAGACGGCGACTAGGGTTCGTGAGAAATGAGAGGATTCAAGGGTGGAGGGGTGGTGAGGAATGATTAGGGTTAGGGGTTTGGGTGTAATTAAATGGAAGGGCGTTATGTGGACCATTGATCTCAGAGATCAACGGCCACGATTTGAAAGAGTTTTGGGTCGGGTGGCTTAAACGTGTTGCGACCGGGTATGAGGTTTGGCTAATTGGTCTTGGGCCAGGGGTAATTGGGCTAGTGTAAGGGTGTTGGGCTAGTTTATTGGGTAGTTTTAGGTCCGAAAATAGCAGGAATTTAGGGCTAGATTTTGAATACCCAATATTAATCAAATAAATAATTTGAAAAAGTAATAAATAAGTAAATAAAATATCATTTGTGCCTTGAAAATGATTAAAAATAGATACTTAACATTATAAAAATATAAGAATTTAATTTCTGCAAAAATAGTGTAATTAAGTATGCGTATGGGCTATTATTGCAAAAATATCCAATTTAGCCAAAAAAAAATCCAATTGTAATTATAAGAAATACACTGAAATTTTTTTAAAACCTCATATTGATATAAGTGATAAATTTAGGTGATTAATACATCATAAACATAATTTGGAAGATAATTATTGGATATTTATATAATAAAAATGCAGAAATAAATTTGTCCAAAGCCTTTTCAGATTATGGAAAATTGTAAAAATACTTGTGTATGCTTATCAATCAAATGATGATGCATATGCACTATTTTTAAATTACATATATATATTTCAAAAATATGAGGGAAAAATGATGACTGATTTTGACCGAATGGGTTAATTTTAAAAATATAAGCCGAACCCTGGTTTTTGAGCTGCCTACATATCCCTGGTTTTACAAAAATCAGGCTATGTGTGGTTCTTGATCCAACGGTGGACTAAACCGATGGAGTTGCTGTAGGAACGGTCAAGCTCTTCTGGATAGAGCGATATCAGAACTTTAAATGAATATATATGGGGGTAGATATGGGTATTTGAACCGTTATCAGATGGGCAAAGGACGGTGGTTGGTTATGTTTGAAATAATTGCAGGATATGAACATTGAACGAAAATCGGAGTGAAGATTGCTCTCGTTAGGGGAATAGTTACTTCTTGGCTCGCCTGCAAAACTTAAAACACGATGCATGCAAATATATATGGATCATTGCGAGAATTTATACATGATGCAAATTCCATTTGGACCATGAGAGCTCTCTTAGGACGATGAGGATGGTGTCCTTATACCATGATGTCCCCGGCCATGAATTATGAGATAGGGGATTCGAAAGCCATGAAATGATGTTCTCGGGCCATAAAATTGTACCTTTGAACTATGACACCTTTGAATAATGATGTGCAATATTGAGAGATCCTAAGGCCATGACATGGTGTCTTTCAGCTATGAGGATGATGCCTTCGAACTATGACTCCTTCGGACAAAATGGCGATATTTCAGCCCATGATATGCAAAGACATGATGCTTGAAATGAAACAAGAAAAAGCTTAGTATTTTGTAAGATCGGGGAATAGCTTAGCCCCGAGAGAAGAGAATAATGCAAGGTTTTTGAATAGCGCAGCGTTCGTGGTTATGCAAGGAGAGACAATGCTTAGTCTCGTGCAACAGGAAAGGCAAGGCTTAGCCATATGCAATTAAGGAGGCATGGCTTAGCCTCATTCAAGAATGGAGACATGGATTAGTTTCATGCAATAGGAAAGGCAGAGCTTAGCCTTATGCAATTAAGGAGGTAGGGCTCAGCCTCATGCAAGAATGGAGACAGGGCTTAGTCTCGTGCAATAAGAAAGGCAGAGCTTAGCCTTATGCAATTAAGGAGGCAGGGCTTAGCCTCATGCAATAGGAAAGACAAAGTTTCCTTATGCAATTAAGGAGGTTGGGCTTAGCCTCATTCAAGGATGGACACAGGGCTTAGTCTCATGCAATAGGAAAGGCAGAGCTTAGCCTTATGTAATTAAGGAGGCAGGGCTTAGCCCCATGCAAGAATGGAGAGAGAGCTTAGTTTCGTGCAATAGGAAAGGCAGAGCTTAGCCTTATGCAATTAAGGAGGTAGGCCTTAGCCTCATGCAATAGGAAAGGCAGAGCTTAGCCTTATGAAATTAAGGAGGTTGGGCTTAGCCTCATGCAAGAATGGAGATAGGCTTAGTTTCATGCAATAAGAAAGGTAGAGCTTAGCCTTATGTAATTAAGGAGGCATGGCTTAGCCTCATGCAAGGATGTAGACAAGGCTTATTCTCACGCAATAGAAAAGGCATAGCTTAGCCTTATGAAATAAAGGAGGCATGGCTTAGCCTCATGCAAGAACGGAGACATGGCTTAGTCTCGTACGATAGGAAATGCAGAGCTTAGCCTTATGCAATTAAGGAGGCAGGGCTTAGCCTCATGCAATAGGACAGGCAGAGCTTAGCCTTATGTAATTAAGGAGGTTAGGCTTAGCCTCATGCAAGAATGGAGACAAGGGTTAGTCTAATGTAATAAGAAAGGCAGAGCTTAGCCTTATGAAATTAAGGAGGCAGGGCTTAGCCACATGGAAAGATGGAGAAAAGGCTTATTCTCATGCAATAGGAAAGGCAGATCTTAGACTTATGCAATTAAGGAGGCAGGGCTTAGACTCATTCAAGAATGGAGACAGGGCTTAGTCTCGTGCAATAAGAAAGGCAGAGCTTAGCCTTATGAAATTAAGGAGGCAGGGCTTAACCTCATGCAATAGGTAAAGGCAGAGTTTCCTTATGCAATTAAGAAGGCTGGGCTTAGCCTCATGCAAGGTTGGAGACAGGACTTAGTCTCATGCAATAGGAAAGGCAGAGCTTAGTCTTATGAAATTAAGGAGGCAGGGCTTAGCCCCATGCAAGAATGGAGACATGGATTAGTTTCGTGCAATAGTAAAGGCAGAGCTTAGCCTTATGCAATTAAGGAGGTAGGCCTTAGCCTCATGCAATAATGGAGACAGGGCTTAGTCTCGTGCAATAAGAAAGGCAGAGCTTAACCTTATGCAATTAAGGAGGCAGGGCTTAGCCTCATTCAATAGGAAAGACAAAGTTTCCTTATGCAATTAAGGAGGCTGGGCTTAGCCTCATTCAAGGATGGAGACAGGGCTCTCATGCAATAGGAAATTCAAAGCTTAGCCTTATGTAATTAAGGAGGCAGGGCTTAGCCTCATGCAAGAATGGAGACAGGGCTTAGTTTTGTGCAATAGGAAAGGCAGAGCTTAGCCTTATGCAATTAAGGAGGTAGGGCTTAGCCTCATGCAATATGAAAGGCAGAGCTTAGCCTTATAAAATTAAGGAGGTTGGGCTTAGCCTCATGCAAGAATTGAGACAGGCTTAGTTTCATGCAATAAGAAAGGTAGAGCTTAGCCTTATGCAATTAAGGAGGCATGGCTTAGCCTCATGCAAGGATGGAGACAAGACTTATTCTCACGCAATAGAAAAGGCAGAGCTTAGCCTTATGAAATTAAGGAGGCATGGCTTAGCCTCATGCAAGAACGGAGACATGGCTTAGTCTCGTGCAATAGGAAATGCAGAGCTTAGCCTTATGCAATTAAGGAGGCAGGGCTTAGCCTCATGCAAGGATGGAGACAAGGCTTAGTCTCATGAAATATGAAAGGCAGAGCTTAGCCTTATGCAATTAAGGAGTCATGGCTTAGCCTCATACAATAGGAAAGGCAAAGTTTAGTCTTATGCAATTAAGGAGGCATGACTTAGCCTCATGAAAGGATGGATACATGGCTTAGTCTCATGCAATAGGAAAGGGAGAGCTTAGCCTTATGCAATTAAGGAGGTAGGGCTTAGCCTCATACAAGAATGGAGACAGGGCTTAGTCTCATGCAATAGGCAACGCAGAGCTTAGCTTTATGCAATTTAGGAGGCAGGTCCTAGCCTCATGTAATAGGAAAGGCAGAGCTTAGCCTTATGCAATTAAGGAGGCAGGGCTTAGACTCATGCAAGGATGGATACATGGCGTAGTCTTATGCAATAAGAAAGGCAGAGCTTAGCCTTATGAAATTAAGGAGGCAGCGGCTAGACTCATGCAAGGATGGAGACAGGGCTTAGTATCATGCAATAAGAATGGCAGAGCTCAGACTTATGCAATTAAGGAGGCAGGGCTTAGCCTCATGCAATGAACAGATAATAGTTATGAGAAGAGTATCCTTAGCTGGAGATATGTTTGCGCTTGGTGGTTTTGTGGTTATGAAGATAGTGATTCTAAGGTGCGCACGTACTTGCGGCTATTCCTTGTTCCTGCATCCAAAGGAAAATTGTGAGTTTTATGGGGCAATTGGTTAGTGCCTCCGCCGTCTTGCTTTGCTTTGCTCCGCGTTGAAATCCTGCTTGAGTTACCATGGGTAGTATCTGGCTGTTATAGAAAAAAAGTGTTCGAAAAATATGCATGCATTTGTAAAAATATGGTTGTTTGAAATGTAGTTATCAAGTAATTTAGATGCCAATGAATGCGATACATTTAGAGACATTTCGACCTCCTTGCTTTAGAATCAAGGGTCCTCCTCAAAATTCTGCCTCATTTATTCAGACAATTTTCTGGTTATTCCACATACAGTGACGTTGACTGGACTTGCTCCGTAATTTTGAGGGTCCTCCTCAAAATTCTGTCCCTATTTCTGGTTGTGATGAAAATGAAAATTTCATTGAATTCTGACCGAACCCACAGGGTTGCCTACGTATCCCCTCTTAAACGGGAATCAGGTCAAGCGTAGTTTAGTTACATCAGATTGCATAAGTATAAATATCTTAAACATAATATCTTTTGACTGCGTCTGAATTAATAGGCTTTGGCCAAATTTCTCCGTCCATTTCTGCGAGTATGAATGCTCCTCCTATTAGTACTCTGTGAACCATGTCGGATCCTTGCCAATTGGGTGAGAATTTTATTTGGCGTCATCTTGATGTGGAAAGATCCGTTTCAGCACCAGCTGCCCCCGTGCAAACTGTCTAGGTGTGACCCTTTTGTTGAAAGCTCTAGACATTCTGTTCTGATAAAGTTGAGCATGACACACTGCATTCATTCTTCTCCCGTATATGAGAGATAATTGTTCATAGCGGCTCCTTATCCACTCTGCATCAGTGAGTTCAGCTTCTTGTATAATTCTCAAGGAAGGAATTTCTACCTCAGCGGGAATGACAGCTTCAGTACCATAGACCAACAAATTATAAGGAGTTGCCCCAGTTGACTATCTCAGTTTCGTCCAGGTTGGACTTAGGCTTATTTTCAAAATTCTCAACTTCTCTTACAATTTCATCAGGTATTACATCTTCTTATTCTATCTCTTCCGAATCACTAGTTGCGTTGTCTCATTACATGTCACAATTGTTGGTTCATCAAGATAAGAAATAATAATGTTGTAGAGAGAAAAATATAGAGAATACTAATAAATAATGAAACATAACAAGCCATTGATAAGTATAAAAATGTCAAACAAAAGTGATTTTAATGATCCAAACAAATGTTTCCAAAACAAAATACTGAATATGTTTTAAAAATGCTCAAAAGGATTGTTTTCAAAAAATAAATGACACTAGTAGCAAGGCTACTCCGGGACTCGGCAAGCCCTTGATGGTGTGGCTGTCAAGTCCCTGAGAATGGATCCCTTCTCCACTGTCTGGATGACGAGGCCTTCCTCCTCCTCAACTATTACACAAAAATCCACGTCTTTATTTTCTAAGAATAGATTCCTCAAACCAGCTAACACTTCATCTTCTTCAGATCCCCACATTATATCAGCCTGATGGAAGGACTGGCTCCAATGTGGTATTGGTTGCTCGAGAGGGTATAAGGACTGCGCCATCGTTGCACCAGTTTTGATACTCATGCCAAGTATACTGATATCCCAATCCAAAGGCCGTGCCGTGACGTTTTAGCTGTATTGGTTTGGCAATACCCTAGAGATTGTTTCCGAGCCTTTTACCAGGTTCATACCCTTCCCATGCCAGTATGCTCTCTATTTTGCTGCAATGGTAAGTCGCTCCACCCAACTTCCTTCTATTTTCCACGACTGGAACAATCTGATTGGTATAAATGGGATTACTTCCGTCTCCATGAATGATCACCTCTTGATGGTTCCATTCGAACATCACAGCTTGGTGAAGAGTGGATTCTACAGCCCCAGTGGCATGTATCCAAGGTCATCCAAGTAATAAATTATATGAAGCGGATATGTCGAGTACTTGGAATTCGACATCAAACCAAGTCGGGTCTATTTGTAAGCAAGGTTGGTTTCTCCGATCGTGGCCCTTTGAGATCCATCAAACACTTTTACCTTCATAGTTGCTGCTCGTATCTCATGCAATCCTTTTAACAATCTCTTCAAAGTCGTCAACGGACAAATATTGAGACTGGAACCTCCATTTATCAAAACCCTAGCAATGAATTTGTTTTCACATTGTACCATGATGTGCAATGCCCTGTTGTGGCTTAACCATTCCAATGGAAATTCGTCTTCATGAAAAGTGATCTTATGGCTTTCCAATACTTTTCCGGTCATGTTGGCCATTTCCCCACTGGTAATATTGTTGGGTACGTAAGCTTCGTTTAATACCTTCATCAATGCACTCCTATGTGCTTCAGAATTCTGCAGTAGTGATAAAATAGATATCTGAGCAGGGGTTTTGTTCAGATGGTCCACTACAGAGTATTATCTTGCTTGCACCTTTCTCCCAAGATCATCCGGTACGGTTTCAATGATAGGCTATTTGAAAGCGACTTCTTTACTTGTTCCCCCTAAATGCTCAGGTGTGTGGAATCTACCAGTACTGGTCATCCCTTGCACTGCACCTGTTTCATCTATTTTTCCCTTTCCTTTCCTCCTTGATTCTACCGCATAATCCCATGGTATAGCATTGGACTATAAGAACAGTGTAGGTGCTACCGTCACAGTGAAGGGTGTATTCACTTCTACTTCAAATGGAGTAGGCGCAGCCGCATGTGTTGTCACTTCCACTTCGAGTGGAGTTGGCGCGGCTACTTCAACTTTAGTTGGTGGTTGTATCTGTACCGTAATAGAAGTGAGAGTGACTGTAGGTTTCTTAGGATCATCCCCTTCTCGAGTGAGCCCAATTGTCCCTTCCGGGTTCCATTCTTCACATTTACCCCCTCACCCATGTGATCTGGGAGGTTATTGTTATAGACATTTGGTGCAGCCTCTTTTTCTTGTATAACCTTGATATCAATTAACGTCTGGATCTTGTCTTTCAGAGTGCGACAATCGTCAATGGAATGAACCTTCATGCCAGAGTGGTAGGAACATGTCTTATTTAGATTGATCCATTGAGATGAGTTTTCCATGGCAACAACGGGAATAGGAGTGACATAACCAGCAACTTTCAGTCTCTCATATAATTGATCGATGGGTTCAGTAATAGGTGTATTGTCTAGGCGGCCTGCGGTCGAAATTTGGTCTGGGTTTCTCATAGTTTTGGCGGGCTGCTGGTGAGTGGTAGTATGTTGGCTGGGTATTGTAAGTATGGTAAGTGGTGGCGGGTTGCGGATATCTGGGAGGTGAAGGCTGATATGTGGGTGGATAAAGGTGTTTCGTATGCGAGAGGAGATTTCGGACCTTGGGCTACCATCACGGCCCCTACTTCCTTCTTCTTGGATATGCCTCCTGATTGCAAGTCCTTGGTTGTATCTTGTAATGCCTCAAAGTTGGTTACCATCCCATTTTTAATTCCTTCTTCAATTCTTTCTCCCAATTTGATGATGTCGGAGAATTTTATGATTTTCGATAACCATTAACATCTCGTAGTATTGTGGATCCTGGGCCCAGACAAAGAATTTGTTCATCTGCACTTCTTCCAATGTCGGCCTTACTTTTGCAGGTTCCGATCTCTACCGAGTAGCATACTCGTGGAAAGTCTCTATCGACTTCTTCTTAATATTCTGGATATAGAAGGCATCTGGAGCATTCTCTGTATTGAATCTAAATCGGTCCATGAAATCCGACGCCATGCTTACCCAATTAACCCACTTCTTTGGATTTTGACTGATATACCAAGATAGGGTGTCTCCAGTGAGGCTCCTCGTGAATAACTTCATGCGGATTCTTTCATCTTTTCCAACTCCTACGAGCTTGTCGTAGTATGTCCTCAAATGTACCTTTGGGTCACCTGTTCCATCAAACATTTCGAACTTGGGAGGTTTGTAACCCTCTGGCAGTTCTAAGTCAGGCTAAATACACAAATCTTCATAGTTCAAACCCTAAATTCCTTTACCCTCTTCGACGCCTTGGACTCGACTTGTGTGTTTCGTAAGTTCCTCCACCATATTCTTAATGAGCAGGTCCTTCTCGGCGGATTCTGGTGTGTATGGGGTTTGTTGTGAAGTGTGAGGTAAGGTTTCTACGTATATGGGGTTGTTTTAATAAATTCTGGGGATTTGGGTGTAGTGGTGATCATTGGTCGAGTTCTGTGGATCAGGGGTAGGTTGTGGTGTGTTTTGAGGAGTATGGTAGGTAGTAGTTTGCGAGTATTGGATTAGATGATGTTGGTGCTGAAGGAAGGGTATTAAAAGAGAGAGTCACCACCTAACGGATTAAGGTGCGTTAGGGAACCTATCTGCAGATAACTCTTGATTAACCAGTCGCGTGACCAAAGATCGGGTAAGGGCTCAAATTACCTCGAGGAGAAGGTGTTAGACACTTTTCAAGGTCCACAACGGTGGGTCCCGGCCGAACTCGAATTATATGAATTAGTCTAAGAGAAGAGATGAAATTTGGACAGATAAAATGATTGACTTTAAAAGAAAGGTTGGTGGGGGTCCTAATTTTTTTAGCCTAAAGGATCACCCCGTGCAACATAAATAATATTTCATAACTCCCTCAAGGTGGGGTGTTACTCATATTATTCAGTGGGCACAGACTATCATCTCCTGCTACCCGATTACTATCTTTAAGGTGTTTACCTAAAGCACACTAGTCAATTCTAAGTCGTACCCTACGCGTGCACTACCCGTCAAATGCCTATGGTCCATGAGGCATTTAGACCTCTATTTCAGGGTGGTTCTAGACTTTAACTTAGGTTTCTCAAAAGGGAAAATACTAGGCGGCATACAAAACATTTTGGACTTTCATATATAGGCAAATAAAGGCTCAAGTTAGCCTCCGCACTTAGACAACAAATGCACGCGAAACTGATTAACATTGACAGTTGCAGATTTGCACCAGTTAAGGTTGTAGAAACCTATAGGCGGGATTTCTATGTGATACTGAATTAATGAGCTGACAGTTTATAAGCAAAAGTCATTCTTTAATACGATTTCCAGAGCCTACATAATTGCCTAATGATTTTAAGCATAAGGGATAAAACCTATAGGCATGATGTCTAGGTGTTTTATGCAGTAACTAAGAGTGGTAATCATAGAAGAATATTCAGAATTACCTATTTAACCCTATAGGCATGCTTTCTAGTGATGACAATGACACAATGTTGAAAACTCCTGAAGAGGCGAGTGGGATTAAAACTGATTCAGACCCTATAGGCATCATTTCTACAATTAAAGTTGATTTTAGATCCTATAGACATGACTTCTATAATATGTAGATAGGGCAGCATGTAAACAATATCTCGCACGCACATTGCGTCATATAATACCCTATAGGAATGGGTTCTAACAAAAAGAAGTAGAACACAATTGAACCAGATGATGAACCTATAGGCAGGATTGCTATCATATAATGATTGAACACAATAGAATACCTATAGGCATGATTTGTAACACACGACAACTGAACATATAATAACACACTACTGAGCTAAGTAATGAACCTATAGGCAGGATTAATACCCAATTCAATGCAAGTATAAGATAAAATCCCCTTTCCCAATTTCACTAATACCCCAAAATGTTATTACAAAAATTATTACAGACCCATAATGAATAGAATAAATTACAAAATAGAATAGCTATAGGGAGCCTACAGCAGGCCCAAAGATACACCTGGACAGGCCGGGACTTCATTCGCACAGTTCACCACAACCCAATGTTGCATACTCATGGACATAAGGCACTCAAGAATTGAGTGATTCACCCAGTGAGCACAAAATAGAGTTGAGAATATAGAACCAAGGCCCTAGAATGTCAGAGTTCCCAAGGGATTCAAGAACCCAGGGAAGTGCTCACACTAGCGAGGTTAACAAAGACAGTTCAAAAGAGGGATTAGGGACAATTCCTAGTGTGTTAGAGTTCACAAAGGTCTCAAATGAACTTTGAAAAGTGCTCACACTAGGGAGGACCAAGAAAACATTTCAACAAATCATAGAATTTAGAAAAACCATCTTAATGAAGCTGATAAACAGGTTTCACACTTAGCATATCAGCAGTCACATGCTCAAGAAAAGTTTACAAAAGAATATGTTTGCAGGATTGGCAAGATCATAGGCGCAGAATAAGTTAAAACATAGTTGAATTATGCTAAGTAAAAAACCTAGTGTTATTACCAAGAAAACAGAACAACATTGTGATGAGTAAAATAATCATAGAAGGGGGGAGAGCATCATGTTAGCAGGGGGTGAAATTACAATCACAAATTAAGACACCTATACGAACTATTCCTGAGAGTAGCAGGTAACATTGTCATAGTGGTCTAATTAACAAAAGATGATCCAGTTTGTATCGAAGATTTATCTCAAGGCAACAATTCAAACATGATGAGACAACTATTTTAAATCACAAGCAAACACTAGAGGAGTGTGGGGTTGAGTGATCATGTTGTCACAAAAGCAGAGAAGCAGATTATGACTAGCAATGAGAGTCTTAACACAGGCTGACACAAATGTGAGGCATTCACTACGGGGATTCAGGACAACTGAGATAACATGTTCATAGGCATTCTGTAGTCAATACACTAACTGAATGGACCTTAAAAAAGTTCAGATAACTTCAAAGCTGGTAACATTAGGAGCAGTTAAGTGTTAAAGAGACTAAGATATACAGAGTTGGTAGAGCAATGCCTAAACATCACTTAAAATCATATTAAACCATAGATTCAGTAGTAATAACATGTGCAAATCAGAGAGATGTAAGAATTAAATTGCAGAAGTCAAGTGACTTACCAGTTAAGAAAAATGCACAAAGTAATAGAAGTCCACAGTATTCTGAGTAGAAGGATCTCAAAACTAAATGGCTTTGGCTTCCAGCCAGCCAAAGTCAGAATATAGAATGCAAAACAGGATAACTTTAGGTCTAATAAGGCTATAGTGAGTTCAGAAAGAAGGGTCCCCTAAAGGAATGGGGAGAAGGTTTATATAATTGTAGAAATTAACACATAGACATGGAAAACACATCATTCGGATGCAAGAAAATATTCCATAATCAATTAGAAGCAATTTTAGGGCACAAAATCAAAGATTCAGTAAATCAGGGAAACACAAAATCGTTCAGAATATTTAAGGCAAATAATAAAGTAAAAACTAAGGAAACATAAGGAAAAAGAGTAATCAAACACAAAGAAGGGAAGATTCATCAGAATCAGTAAGGAAAAGGAAAAATCTCAAAGCCTAATTTTTGGGAAGTGAAAATCGGCAAGATATACAAATAAAAGCAAACATCACACAGAATAGGATAAACATAGACAAAATATTATTAAAAATTGGAAAATCAAACCCATTATGGTTTTATTGGAAGAGGGTTGAAAACCCTAATTTAGGGTAAGTAAGAACCATCAACAGGTATGGAACATATTCGTACTTACAAAGAATAGATGATGAACATAGACAGAATAATCAGAGAAATCACAGATTTGAACCGATTTAGGTTCAATTTTGACGATATTTGCTTTCCATGTTAGGCAAGAAACTAGGTAACACCACAGACGAGTAACCTGTAGTGAGGGGAGGTAAATAAGGCAAGAGAATCAATGGTTGATTCCATTTTAGGGCCGGATATGGAGAGGTTGGGAGAGACGGCGACAAGGGTTCGTGAGAGATGAGATGATTCAAGGGTGGCGGGGTGGTGAGGAATGATTAGAGTTAGGGGTTTGGGTGTAATTAAAAGGAAAGGTGTAACGTGGACCGTTGATCTTAGAGATTAACGACCACGATTTAAAAGAGTTTTGGGTTGGGTGGTTTAAACGGGTCGCGATTGGGTATGGGGTTGGGATTATTGGTCTTGGGCCAGGGGTAATTGGGCTAGTGTATTGGGTAGTTTTAGGTCCAAAAATAGGAGGAATTTAGCGCAAGATTGTAAATACCCAATATTAATCAAATAAATAATTTATAAACGTAATTAAAAAATTAAAAAATATCATTTGTTCCTAGAAAATTATTTAAAATAATTACTTAAAAATGTAAAATTTAATTTCTGCAAAAAAAATAGTGTAATTAATTATGTGTATGGGCTATTATTGCAAAAATATGTCAATTTAGCCAAACAAAATGCAATTGTAATTATAAGAAATGCATTGAATTTTTTTTAAACCTCATATTGATATAAGTGATAAATTTAGGTGATTAAATTATCATAAAAATAATTTGGAAGATGATTATTGGATATTTATATAATAAAAATGCAGAAATAAATTGGTTTAAAGCCTTTAAAAATTATGAAAAATCATAAAAATACTTGTGTATGATTATAAATCAAATGATGATGCATATGCACTATTTTTAAAGTAAATATATATATATTTGAAAAATATGAGGGAAAAATTTGGTATCAACAATTATACCGTCTACCCTCGTATGCTCAGGATTTCACTACCGTCTTTCACAAAGCATTTTTACCTGGTATTCGAGATTCCTTTGAAATTTTTACTCAACACCCACTCAAGCCAACACATCTGAGCCTCCAGTTTTCAACCATTTTCCATCTTTTTTAAGCTTTCTCTTAGAACAATGGCCAAAACCTTAAAATCTGTTCCCCAAAAGGTTACTTCTACTTCCCAAACGACTGCAGAAACTACTTCCGATGTGGTCGACCTCGGTAGACCTATTGTTAATATGGTTATCAAAGAATTGGATCCTGAATCTTATTTGAAGATGTTCATTCCCGGAAGTTGTTCGATTTCTGACGACTTCAAGGTCGAGAAATCCTCCTCGGTGCAGGGTCGGTGTGAAGAGGCATCGAGATTTATCTGCTCGATCACCAAAGATGATCTCCTCTTAGTCCGAAAGGACTGTAACTAGGCCGACAAAGACGTAGTGTTCCCCGACTCTGAGGAGGCCATTACTACACACATTGAGGGATACCTAAGTGTCTACACTTATCTCTTTATGCTCGGCCTAGTGGATCTAGTCATTATAAACTTCTGTAAGAGGTACAAGGTATAGCTCGGCCAAATTCACCCTTCACTATGAAGGATCATGATCTCCTCAGATTTTTTGTAAATAAACCGACTCGTGCACCTTCATCATTGATCATCTACTCCGTTTATACAGTCCCTAAATTTTCTGGGGGGGAGGGACTGCTAAAGCTTTTCCTCGGGCCAGCAAAGCCCCATTTTCGAGTATCAACGTGGACTAGGACCGAGGCTAGCAAGGTCATTTTGGCCGGGTGTGGACCTCGTATTTGATCCTAGCCGAATTCATGCCATTACCCGAGAAGTGGAATACATCACGTAAGTAAAACTTCGCCTTGAATGTTGATTTTGTGTTGTATCCCACTTTTTGTCATTGGTATTTGTGGTGGTGCAGCTGTTGACCGAGTACCAAATGATATCCCTCGACTCAAGGAGTGGGTCGAAGGTATCATTTCATTGCCCTACTCCGAATGCTCATGGCACAAACTCTCAAAGGATCATTTCCCAAGTAGGTTGTGTTAGTCTTCTCCCTCTCAGCACTATGTTCTCGTTATTTTTTCTTTACTTACCTTTTGCAGGTTTGCTGAAGATCGTAAAGGTTAGGACCTTGGTTAGCGACAAAAACTTACCTGCTGGTTCTTCTGCTTCGGGACATCCCGGAGCCGCAGCAACAGAGAAGAAAAGAAAAAGGGCCCCGAGTTCACCAAGCTCGGAGAAAAAGAAAACAAGAAGTAGGCTAGTTCGTAAACGAAAGGAAATCTCTAGCTCCCGAGTGCTTGACTCGGCACTTCTACGGATTAGAGACGAGACTGAGGAGGAAAACATCTTCATGGCCCATGTGTCATCTGTCCCTGAGGAATTACTGGCAGCTAAGGGAAAAATGGTTGAAGTTGATCCCCCTCAAATTTGCGAGGTTTATACCGAGGATTTGCATGATGTCGGTCCTGCCCCTCCTAGCGTAAGAGACATCTCAGGATCTCCTTCGTTCACATAATCAATGTTCGACGAAGCCCGAACGACGAAGGAGAGAACTCACGAAGAGGCTCATGGAGTGGATGATCCCCTCCGAGGCATTTTTGATGGTATAGAATCATCTGTCCCGAAATATTTTACCGGTTTGGGTGACTTACAGGTACCAAGGAAAGGTCCTTCTTCAGCGGTTGGCGGGTTGAACTCAAGCCTGAGGTTGGTAAACTGATTCTCGGCCCCCAGCGCAGATCCTGACCGGAAGCGATCAATCGTCATCACCATTCCGGAAGATGCCCTGGTTCTTTCCGCCCCTATCGGGGTAGCTATCTACCATCGGTGCTTGGTAATTGATGAAGATCAGGCAAAGATGAACAAGGTGGATGCCCCATGCCTGTTCAAAAAAGCACAACAGACACTCCAACTTCTTTGTTTCTCAATCTTTAGTTCTCGACGATCCTAATATCTTTTCTCTTGTTTGCAAGCCTCGGTGCTTCATCATGAGACCTTCCTCCAGTATCTAGATGAGCTGAGCTAGCTGGATACTGAGGTTAAAGAGCTTTCTCAAAAGACAGATATGTATAAGCTTCTTAGTGAGCAACATGAGGGAAAGGTCAAGAGACTTCGAGCTGAGCTGGATGCGGCTCAGAAAGAACGCGCCGACCTAGTGGAACAGGTAAAAATCTTTGAAGTTAGTGATGACGAGATAGACACGGTGACTAATGGTCAGAACCCGCAAGTCCAACAGAAGGTTGATCGGATCGAGCAACTTCGCGCCAAAATGGATGTAATCAAAGTCGAGGCCGAAGGGTGAAAGGGCAAGATGGATCGTTTAGCCTCGGATAAGGAAACAGCCTAGGAGAAATTAGCCTCGGCGGAGTCCCAACTTTGAACGGTAAAGGAGAAGGCAGGATCATGGTCCCAGACAATTGAGGAGCTCAAGTCTCAACTGAGCTCGGTTATTGTCGATCGGGAGACCCTTCGCCAAGGAGCTTAAAGCATCCAAGTGAGTGGCTAAAATTGCCAAGGCCGATGCCGATAAGAAGGTGGCCTAGTACAAAGCCGATGTTAGGGAAACTTAAGAACGCCTAATGGTCATAGTCGATCATGTGAAGTGGCAGTCCCGGCGGATGTCTCTGGATGAGGTTCACTCCCTGGGTTTTGATTTATCGGTCGAGCTTGCAAATATTAAGGGGCTCGAGGCAGAGGCCAAGAAGTTGGCTCACCCCATGAATGAGGAGGATTCTGAGGGTTCAGACGGATCCGAGGACGAGGAATATTTCGATGGCCCCGGTAATAAGGCGGGCTACAGTGAGGATCAGGCTTCTTAGGTACCTTACAATTTTTTCTTTTGTACTTTTGCATTTTGTCAAGGCTGTTTGTCCTTATATATATATATATATATATGTGTGTGTGTGTGTGTGTGTGTGTATAAGGCATTTTCCCTTTGGAAATTTTCAAGCTTGATTCTTTTTTCTCTTTCTTTTACGATTGCAAAGATTTTGGATGCCTTAGCAAGTAATAAGTATGTTTTATTTGGAGGTTCAAACAATGTTCTTTCTCGAGATTATTTTTTTTAAGGATCGTGCGGGGCTTGGTATGACCGGAAGCTTTCCCCGAAATGTTTACTTAGAATTTTTTATAATTTTGCCGAGGGTAACTTTCGAATCGGTTCGGAAATTTTGAAGGCCTTGTGTGGTTCGGAAATTTTGAAGGCCTTGTGTTTTTACGGATCTCGGGCGTCTCCGAGATGTTCTAGGATGGCTGTAACCTTTGAATATTGGGTATTTCCCAATGTTCTAATTACCCTGAGTCATCCAGGCTTGCCCAAGATAACAGTCCTCGAATGGGGATGGCTGTAGCCTTTAAAGTTTGGACACTGCCTAATAGGTTCTGTTCCCCCGGGCTTCGATAGCCCAGGCCATTCTAGTTTGTCTTTGGACACCACTTCCTGAGTGAGAGTGATCCCTTCGACCCGGATAGAGGTGTCCCTTAGGCTCAATGTCTTAAGGGAATAGAATGTAGTAATTTTTTAGAGACAAAGTATTCATTTGCAAGGTAAAAACTTTCTTTCATTTCTGTGCGCAATATATAGAGTTTCAAATGTGTTCAAGATTTTTGTTATGGCTTGGCTGGTATATGTGGGCATAGTTTATTTGACCGTTTGGCCCTTACAGTAAATCCTATCCGCCGAGCCTAGACTATTCGAGCACAAAGTTTCTTTTCTTGCTAACATCATTGTCCAAAGGTGATGCCCCCCATTATTTGAGGCCAAACTTTAGAGAAGCCTTGGATATTGTTGATGTGATCATTGAAACCGGTTCATATCCAGTCATCAATTTTAAGTTAGCACGATCCACTGTTGCCTCGTTAAAAATCTTTCCGGAAAAACCCATTTGGGACAAAACTGGTTCAAGGGAAAAAGAGTGCAGTGCGTGCTTTCAGGCTAAAAGTTGTTTCACTCCTTGACCGTTACCTTCAAGTGTTATTCCAATATTTAAATAAAATAACTGAATGGCGTCGTACTTTAGCAATTCTATCATTTCAAGTGAGTTATATTCTAGTTGTTCAGTAGTCGCTCACCGTTCATTGCTCCGAGTTTGTACGATCCTTTTTCCGTGATCTCGATAATTTGATGCAGAACTTCCCAATTCAGCCCCAGCTTTCCCTCATTCGAGTTCTGGGTGCTCAATGTCACCTTCCTTAATACCAACTCCCCAACATCGAAGTGTCGAAGGTTGGCTCTTCAATTGTTATACCTTTAGATTTGTTGCTTTTAGGTGGCCATCCGGACGAGGGCGGCCTCACGCCTTTCATCTAACAGTTCTAGGCTTGTATTGATGGCCTCGTCGTTTGACTCTTCGGTCGCATATCAAAATTTGAGACTCGGTTCTCCTACTTCGATCAGTATTAGAGATTTGGTGTCATGAACCAACGAGAACGGGGTGGCTCTGGTACTAGACTTTAAGGTTGTACGGCATGCGCATAGGACTTCGGGTAAGATATCCTTCCATTTCCCTTTGGGGTCAGTCAACCTCTTGTTGAAGTTTTGGAGTATGGTTTTGTTCATGGACATTGCTTTCCCGTTTCCAGTAGGGTGATAGGGTATTGATAGGATTCGTTTGATGTTATTGTCTTCGAAAAACTTGTTCACTTTGCTGCCGATGAACTGCTTCCAGTTGTCACACACGATCTCGGTCGACATATTATGTGGTCCCATATGAAATCAATAACTTCCTTCTCCCTCATTTTCTCGTACGCCTGAGCTTACACCCATTTAGAAAAAAGCCAGTCATAAATAATATAAATTGAGCCTTGTCGGGTGCCCATGGAAGGGGGTTGACGATATCCATCCCCCATTTCATGAACGGCCAGGGTGACAATACCAAATGCAGTAGTTCCCCGGGCTAATGAATCATCAGAGAATGCCTTTGACATCCGTGCCATTTTTGTACAAACTCCTTCACGTCCTTTTCCATGTCGATCCGGTAGTTGTCGACTCTGATTATTTTTCGATCTAATGATTCGGCGCCTGAATGATTTTCTCAGGTGCCTTCGTGGACTTCCCTCAGAACATACTCAGTATCTCCTGGTCCTAGACATATTGCGGGTGGTCCAACGAATGATCTCCTGAACAGGGTACTGTCTTCAGACAAGCTAGACCAGGCTGTATTCATACACAGAGCCCTTGATTCTTTAGGATCCGAGAGTAGTTTTTCGGTCTTCAGATACTATATATATTTGTTTTTCCCATCCCAAGTTAGGCTTGTTGAGCTTATCTCAGTGTGACCTTCTTCCACTACCAATCTCATGAGTTGTACGACCGCCCTTGAGTTCAATTCACCTTCGTCGACCGACGATCCCAAGTTAACAGAGCATCGGCCTCATTGTTTTGATCCCGAGGTATGTGTTGTATAGTCCACTCCTTGAACCGATGTAACGTTACCTGCAATTTATCCATGTTTCTTTGCATTCGATCCTCTCTGACTTCGAACGTCCCATTAACTTGGTTCACCACAAGGAGGGAGTCGCATTTAGCTTTGATCACCTTTGTCCCCAAGCTTTTAGCCAGTTTGAGACCTGCAATCATAGCCTCATACTCGGCCTCGTTGTTTGTCAATTTTACAGTCCTAAATATATTGTCTAACTACATTACCTGTCGGTGGCTTCAATACGCTTCCAAGTCCAGACCCCTTTGTGTTCGAGGCACCGTCCGTATAGAGGGTCCAGATTCCCGAAGAAGTCCCGAGTTCAACAACAACTCTCTTTTGACCTCGGGCATTAGGGCCAGCGTAAAGTCGGCCACGAACTCTGCTAAAATTTGAGATTTGATGGCGGTCCGAGATCGATATTCGATATCGCACCCGTTGATTTCCATGGCCCATTTCGCCAGTCGTCCCTAGAGCTCCGGTTTATGCATTATGTTCCTCAGTGGTAGGTAGTTACAACACATATGGGTCAGTATTGAATGTATGGTTTTAACTTTCTAGACGTTCTTAGCAAAGCAAGCGCTAACTTTTCTAGGTGCGGATACCTAGTTTCGGCCTCGCCTAGAGTTCTGTTGACATAATAGATAGGAAATTGCGTACCTTCTTCAAGTATCGATGGCTCTTGTCGAAGGACCTCGAGATAAATAGACCCAAAGAGGCTATGCGTCCGGTTAACCTTTGTATGACCTTGATGTTATCCACTACGGTAATGTCCTCTATGGTGATTTTATCAAGATTGATTTTGATCCCCCGATTGGACACTATGAATCCAAGAAATTTTTCGGATCCGACTCTGAATGCACATTTTCTAGGTTCGGCTTCATATTGTATTTCAATATGTCGAAGGTTTCCTACAAATGCTTCAATTGGTCCTCTGCTCGCAGAGACTTAACCAACATATCGTCAATATAAACCTCCATTGATTTTCATATTTATTCCTCGAACATACGATTTTGTAGGCGTTGATAAGTGGAACCGATGTTTTTTAGTCTGAATGGCATTACGTTATAGCAGTAGGTATTGTACCTAGTGATGAAGGACGTTTTTTCCTGATCGCCTGAGTCCATCCAAATTTGGTTATACCCTGAATAGGCGTCGAGAAAATAGAGTATCTCGTGGATGGCCGTCGTATCGATCATGCAATCGATGTTGGGCAAAGGGAAAGATTCACTAGGACACACCTTATTCAAACCTTTATAATGTACACACATTCTTAAGTTATTCCCATTTTTAGGACTACCACTACGTTTGCTAACCAATCCGGATACTTAACCTCCCGAATGGACCATATCTTAAAGAGTTCAGATACCTCATCTTTGATGAATGCATGTTTGACTTCGGACTGAGGTCTCCTTTTCTGTTTGACTTGATGAAACTTCAGGTCCAAGCTCAGCTTGTGAGTGGTTATTTTCGGGGGGATCCCTGTCATATCAAGGTGGGACCAAGCGAAACAATTCACGTTAGGTATAAGTAATTGAATGACTTTTTCCTGAGCTCGGGACTTAACCATTTGCACATGTGTACCTTACAATTCGGCAGGTGTCCAATCAATATGGCTTGCTTCAGTTCTTCGATTGTTGATTTGGTGGAGTCTAAATCATCATGGGACTACGAAAGATCTGGAAACTCCGTAGTCGTCATCTTCATCCACCCCCTGCTTTTTCGGTTCCTTCGAGGATGGTATCGGTAATTACTATTTGGTCTCGTCTTTGCCATCGTGTTCAGACCCTTCGACGTCTAAAATGCAGATATCAGGATCACCTCGTCAACCGCAAACATCTCCTTTGCAGCCGGTTGCTCTCCGTAAATTGTTTTAATTACTCCAGGCATTGGGAATTTTAGCACCTACTGTAGTGTCGAGGGTATTGCCCTTATGTTGTGAATCTATGGTCTCCGAACAAAGCATTATACCCCATGTTTCCTTTGATCACGCAAAACTTCAATTCCTGAATGGTCCAATCAGTATTCTTTGGTAATGTTATCTCCCCTTTAGTGGTCTCGCACGCCATGTTGAATCCGTTTAGAACTATAACTACAAGAATGATTTGGTCTTGCAAACCCAATTGTTCCACGACCCTCGATCTAATGATATTGGTCGAGCTACCTGTATCAATCAATACACGCTTAACTAGAGATTTATTTATGAGTACAGATATTACCAGTGCATCGTTGTGGGGTTGCAAGTGTCACACCTCCTTTTTCCGCCAATGGGGATTAGAGAGTTTTTCCAATTAAAGTGACATAATCGAAACGAGATTATTTATTCAAATTCAGAGTCGCCACTTGGAATAATTTATGGTGTCCCAAGTCACCGGTTCAAAATCCCGAATCGAGGAAGTTTGACTCTGTATTACAGTCTGCGAAACACAGAAATCCGGGTAAGAAATTCTGTTAACCCGCGAGAAGGTGTTAGGCATTCTCGGGTTTCGTGGTTTTAGCACGGTCTCTCAACCATTAATAATTGGCTAAAATATCTGTTTTAGTACATGTTTTAAACCTATTTGTACCCATGATTTTACAACATTTTATTTTAATTATTTGAAATTAGGGGTCGAGTCACGCCAGCGTGCACTCGAATTTCGGAGTTACGTATCTATGACTATGCCACGGGAGTCGTACCCATAGTCACGATAATTTATTATTTATTAATTGTTCCTAAAGCAAAATACAATGCTCATAAGTTGATTTCCTAATTTGATATTTAATTACAAGAGGTTCGTAATTTATGGAAATTATTTGAACAAGTCGCGGTGTTGCACACTCGTTTGTTTTTTTGCACATTACGAATTACGCCACGGGCACCGTACCCGCGGTCTACAATGTGCTTATTTTATTATTGTTAGAAGTTGTAGTCGGGTCACAGAAAATGCACACCCGAATGATGCATGACATGTTTCAACTACTGCAGGCTTCAACAAGACAACACGAAACCAGATATCAATTAATTTGACTGGGAACTCTATTAATACATGACACTTTCACATGCCAATGCAATAATCTACCATGAAAGGTACAAAAAAAATGAAACTGGAAGCAAGCATAAGCTGTTCCTGTTGCAAAGTAGTGAAAACTTTTCTTGGGTGCGAGAATTTTGATTAATTCTCAAATATATTTTTGCCAAATGAAATCTGAAATATTGCCTCCCAAATCCTTGAATCACGAATAGGACCGAAATCGGAACTCGACGGACAATGATGACCTCGCTCTCAATCAAACTCTATTTTGCAATAGAAATCCAAAATTGAAAAGGGATATTTCATTTTTCCATTCCAAATCTGTCCCGTTTTCTCTTTCTTTTTGTCCGCTGCCTCTGTTTCTCTGTTGCTTCAGCGTGTTTATGAATTCCTAACTGATGGAGGAATGACCGTGAGGTGAAAATTTTCAGAGATGGGTGAGGGTGGCGGAAAAAGGGTGAGAGGCGTGAGGAGAGAGGTGAAGGTGGCAGCTGGTTGTTTTGTGTGAGGTGAAGAGGAGGGAGTGGGTGGCGGGTGGCGGTTGATTTTGGAGCTCTAAGTTATTTCTAATGTGTAATGTTTATCTATTTAAGTCTTAAGTCCACTTTATATAGAGGGAATTAGGATTAGGTCTTAAGGTTCAAGATAGATGGGCTTTAGCTTTGGGCCTTAAAATTGGGGTAAAAAAATATCTAAACTTTAGCTAAATCATTTTTAATATAAGGTAAATATACTACATAATGTAAAAATCAATCTAATTAATTAAACTAAATTATTTGTAAAATATGAAACTATTTTTTTTATTTTCAAATATCATTCTAAAAATAAAATTAAGATTAGGTTAAAATCATCACAAAAATAATATTCCTATCAAAATACTAATATTTTTGAAAACAAAGTGGAAAAATATTTTTTTGTATTTTTCGACTTTTATGAAAGGCAGATAAACTAAAAATATCTAGATAAAATATCAATTAGCTAAATAAAAGAAAATATTTTTGATTTTTATTTTGTGTGACAAAATAAAGTAAAAAGGTCAAAACTAGTTAAAATAACGATATTATACCTAAACTAAATATTCAAACGCTAAAATATGTAAAATCACGGGGAGGGTAAAAAATTACATGTCTACATCTGCCCTCTTTGACTGAAAACACGAAGAGTTTTCAGACAAAGAACGACAAGACATGTTTTTGACACGACCCTTATTTAGAGAGACCTAAAACTAAAAGAAAGGAGAATGTGACCGAGCCCTGGTATCTGAGCTGCCTACATATCCTTGCCTATATAGGATCAAGCCACGTGTAGTTCAGAAGTAGGAACAGTGATGGAGTGTGTGGAGAGGATGAGGGACTCGAGTTCCGTTCCGTCGAGGTTCCGGTTCGCAGTCCTGTTATTATTACATCAAAATCAAAAAATGAAAAATACTAACTAAGCCTGTCAGCTATGATTCACAAGATTCCTATCTATAAATCTTTTGAAGCTTGATCTTGAGTCTTGAATGGTTCTTCATGCAGACTTTTGATTTGAACCTTGCTGCTTGATAGCTGTAAGTGCTAGTTCATTCTTCTTCAGCTTTTCAGATCACGACGGGACATGCAAAGCTCGTGACTTCAGTCATGTCTTAAGCAATACACATCTTGTCTTCGCTTCTGCGTTTTGGATTCACTTCTATTTTTCTTTATTTTGGATTGAGACTTCATTTGGTCATCTCAAACCCTGTCGACTCAGATTCTTGAGGCGAGCTTCTACTACTTCTCACTTGACAACAGGACCGGAGGTTGCCCCTGTTCTTCAGGTGGGCGCCTGCAACTGACTTAAAACTTGAAGTGAATTCTCTCGTTTTCCAGGTGGGCACCTAATGTTTTAACCTGAAATGAATTCCCTCATTCTCCAAGTGGGCGCTTGATTGCCAAAACTTTAATTGTATCCCCTTGTTCTCCAGGTGGGCGCCTGATTACCGAAACTTGAATTGTATTCCCTTGTTCTCCAGGTGGGCGCCTGATTGCCAAAACTCGAATTGTATTCCCTTGTTCTCCAGGTGGACGCCTGATTACCAAAAACATGAATTGTATTCCCTTGTTCTCCAGGTGGGGGCCTGCAACCGCAACAAAACAGACAAAACAAAGAAAATTTTCTGCCTCAGTTTTTACCAGGAACATTTGTGAGTGTTAGTTGAACTATAAATCACCTATGCTATTGATGAAGGATGCAATGATGAAATTAAAATTAAAGACTCGACTAGGATGTGCATCTCCTGTGAGTAAAACTGAAAGACCCAGACTAGCAAGTGTGTCTCCTACATTTGAGATTGAGCTTGAGGAAAACTTTAAACTAAGCTTGACTAAAGTAAAAACTAGCCATATTCTCCAGGCATGACCCCTGATTTCAAAAAAAAAACTACAAATTGATAACTTAAGAGAACAAAAAATTGACCCCTTTTTTTGTTTTTCTTTTAAAAAAAGGAATCCAGACTTCCCTTTTTTTACCAAAAGAAAAAAAAAATTATCTCAGGAGAAAATTCATCAGACTAGGTTTTTGGTATCTTAGGAGAAAATATCATCAGACTAAGATTTCTACCCTAGGAGAACGTTCATCAGACTAGGACTTCTATCTTAGGAGAAAGATTCATCAGACTAAGATTTTGATCCTAGGAGAAAGTTCATCAGACCAGGTCTCTAATTTTTTTTTTTGGGATCTTAGGAGAAATATTCATCAGACTAAGATTTTGTTCCTAGGAGAAAGTTCATCATACTAGGTCTTCTATCTTAGGATAAAGATTCGTCAGACTAAGATTTCTTTTTTTATTTTTTATTTTTATTTTTTTGGTATCTTAGGAGAAAGATTCATCAGACTAAGATTTTGATCCTATGAGAAAGTTCATCAGACTAGGTTTTCTATCTTAGGAGAAAGATTCATCAGACTAAGATTTTGATCCTATGAGAAAGTTCATCAGACTAGGTGTCTTTTATCTTAGGAGAAAGAGAGAAAATTCATCAGACTAGGTCTTTGTTTTTGGGTATCTTAGGAGAAAAATTCATCAGACTAAGATTTCTATCCTAGGAGAAAGTTCATCAGACTAGGTTTTCTATCTTAGGAGAAAGATTCATCAGACTAAGATTTCGATCCTAGGAGAAAATTCATCATACTAGATCTCTTTTTTATTGGTATCTTAGGAGAAAGATTCATCAGACTAAGATTTTTATTGGGAGAACATACATCAGACTGGGACTTTTTATCCTAGGAGGAAAAATGTGAAGAGCAATGGCAACATTTTATGCACACTAGCAAGACAAATAAAGGCAAATATTTGAGAAACTTCCTTTTGTCGGCTCTTCTCTTCTCTTTTTGTTTTTCTTTCTTTTCTTCTCTTTTTTTTAACCAACTTCATTGAACTGCTTTGTTCCTGTTTCAAACAAAGAAAATTTTGTCAGTTTTAAAAGTGGTGGTCGGTTTGTGGCCTTGAGTCCTGGGCAGCTTGGCTTTGTGATCATCTAGCATTTGAAAGAATGACTACGTTGATAGTTGTCTACACTGCTGGGAGACTCTATTGTTGCTTACAATGGACCTTTACTTTCCGTGTTATCCCTGATTTTCCGCTCCCAATGTCATTTGTGTTTTGTGGCTCAATCACCCTTATCTCAGAAAGGGATTTCTTTTCTTGGATAACCTTTTCTGATGTCTTGAATGGCTTTTGATTTTGGAGCAATTTGTCCGTCAGAGAAAATCACAACTGGTAAGAGCCTTTTGCATGATGCGCACACTTCATAGTCATTGTTTGGTACTACAGAGAATCCCTGATTAATCTTGAGGTTATCTTTTCTTGCTTTAGGCAAGTGGGTTGACAAGAGTCTTTAGGGGAGGATCCTTTGCATGAATCCTCAAGACATGTAGACTGTAACAACTGAGTGTGCTGGCCAAATTAACTTTGTGCAATTGAAAAGCTGGTAGCAGATTTTGAAATTTTTTCTTGCTTATTTTGACACGGACTAACTCAGAGTGAAGGACCACAATGATAATATTAACAAGAAATGCCCCTGTCGGGAAGGACAGAAGGGAGAAATTTTTTTTTCTTTTTTATGCGGTAACTAGCCTTAATGACCGTGACATGAATTTTGGACTTAACGGCTGATCTATCAAACTAATCCAATCTTCCTTGTTGCCATTCTTATGACCTTTGAAGTCGGGCTTGTTCATTTGCATCAGCTTCACGACTCACTTTCGACTAGTGGTGCCCCAAGGGGTTTTCAGTAACAAGTCTCCCTTATTTATTCATCTCTACTTACTGTCGTCTTACAGTGCCCGTGAGGGTTTTCACTAGTAAGACTCTCTCATTTTTATTTTTTGTTCTTTGTTTTTCTTTTTGTGTGAGCAACTTGCCAGTGTTCTAAATTGTGTAATAATTGTTGCTCATTGCATGCGTCTCTTGACATTCTTGAAGGCTGATCAAGAGGTCTTTATTTGGAAGGTTTTTGGATAGGGTTGGAAAGGGTTGCATGAAGGCTCAAAGTAGACTCAAAATAAAGGGTTGTAGACTTACAACTTTTGGAATCGACTCTTTCAAAAGTGAAATAAAATATTTGCTCCAGTTTCAGATACTAGGAATTTTTTTGGATTTTTTTTTTGAATTCTTATTTGGTTGGACCGAATCGTGTAAGGCTGCCTACGTATCCTTTTTTAAAAGGAATCAGGTCTAACGTAGTTCAGACGTCTGACCTAACTATATTTTTTCATATTTATTTATGTTTTTCTATTTTTTTTTCTCTCCTTTTTTCGTTTTTCTCTCTTTTTTTCGTTTTTCTCTTTTTCCCAAAATAAGTTGCCCCAACTTTTATTTTTTGGGGACATGAACTTTTCACTATTCTTTTCTTCTCTTTTTTTTTCTACTTGAACTTTCTAAGAATTGCCCCAGTTTATATTCTGAGAGCATCGACTTTCCTTTTTTATTTTTCATTTCATTTCTTTTTTTTTTGACTTTTGACTCTAACTTGATTCCAAAAGAGGGTGATCAAAGAAATTAACACATGCTCAAAAGGGGTAACAAATGATATAAAGTGTTTGAGTAGCAGAAAAAGGGCATCCTAGCCTCGAGAACGCCAAACATATTATCTCTTCACAATCATCACATAAAAACATATTGCTTTCTGGGTCTTTTTCAATGTAAAGCTGTATGAGCAATACTTTCCTCGCAGTGAATGACCCTTGTTAATTTGGGTGACTTTTCTTGGATTTTGTTTTGATGTAGAAGATACATTTTGCCATAACTGATCCATTTTTATTTGTCTGAAATACACCTTCTTTTGAAAAACACTTTCTATCTCCAAGTGCTAAACAGACTTCAACCCGTCCGATTATCCTTAAGCCCGATCTTCTCAATGATTCAAAAGGTAGAGATCCTTAACTATTATAAGCATGACTGCTTTTGTTCCATGTAAACCTGGCTCATGCTTATTTTCCGAATGTTTCATGTCTCTATTCATCTTCAAAAGTGTCTTTTCTCAGTTATCCAATTCAAGACTAAATCAGTTTTCTAAGATCTGGCCGAAATTTTCGCATGCATGTCATGTCACTAGAACTAGCGTGAAAAGAACTATGCACAAAATGGACACGAAATGGCTGACTACATTTTTTTTTTGCTTTTTTTTTGTTGAATAAAGGATAGAAATGTCTGATGACACCAAAAGAAGAAGAAAAGATGACAAAATAAGCTACCATGGCTAAAAGAAGAGTGACTTTCCAGTTGCTAAGCGGCATCTTAGCCCCAAAGCTGCAGATCAGCACTACTACGACATTCAGTCCCTTTTATCGCTTTTGATTCAACACAAATTTGACTTTTCATCAAACCGTTCCCAATATTGACTACTGGATTTCAGGACCGACATCATGTGAGATTTCATAGCAACTAATTTCTCAAAGGACTTGAAAGCATTTTTATGTCTCCCCGTCATCAAATCATCCCGAACAAAGCATATCTTGTTGCTCAAAACTGGTAGAAGTCAGCCAATATTTGCCTCCATTTTATCACCAACTTGTCTAATTATCTTTTTCGTGACCTTAGTTGGATCAACAATAGTGGTTCTTGTTCCTTCGGTTGAGAAGATGCTTTTATTTCCGAGAGATCTTGGACTGTTTTTGTGACTTGCCATTGCCAACCAACAAACCGATCCCCTTTGTCTAGCTTTTGTCTCAAAACAACAAGCGTGTTAGAATAAACGCTCTCTTTTTCTCTTTTTCTTTTTTTTTCTTTTCTCTCCCTTTTTTTTGTCGCTATCTTCTTTTTTTTTTTTTTCTTTTATTTCACACCATTCGATCGAATCTGATGTGGGTTGCCTACGTATCATGTGGGAACATGAATCAGATCTTGCGTAGTTTGGGAAGATTGATGCGAGACTAAAATGCATAGTTTAATATGTAATATACCTTACATTTGAGGTGCGTTAATGATAAAAATACACTTTTTATGTGCTTAATGGAGTTTATTTCATGTGTAGGTGAATTGGAGATGGAAACGGAGCTAAAGGGATGCAAATACGTCGAAAATACGCAAAAGGAGACACCCGGGCGATAGCCGGACGACAGAGCCCTAAATCCTGAC
>MDKI01051033.1:0-12399 GCA_005239505.1 Nicotiana paniculata | reverse complement strand
TTTTAGATGTTAAATGTGATGATTTGTATTAATTTGAAGTGTTTTTATGTTTAGGAATGATTCAGGATCAATTGGGGGCGGAACGTGCGAAATTAGAGCCAAAACGGACGAAACCGTGATTTTGCGATTTTGGGCGCCACAGGCAAGGCTGGGCGCCACCTGTGGCGTTGGAGGCAGAAAGTTCATAAGGGGCAGGGCCCTGGTGGGCGCCCGGTGCTAGCCAGGGCACCGGTGACGTGAGTTTTTTTCTATTTTGCCCGGGACACGGTTATTTCGGCCCTAACCCTACCCAACATGTATAAAAGCAAGTCTAAGCTTATTTTTGAGGTATTCATGCCACTTTGGAGTAGATATACACACGGAATTTCTAGAGAGCGAAGGATTCTCAGTTTTCTTCGTCTTTTTCTAGTATTTACATATTATGCAACACTTATGCAATTGTTTGATTTTAGCATGAGTGGCTAAACACCCATTATTCTGGGGTTGTGATTTAGCCATGAATATTGTTATTCGACATTAGTTTAACCTTGATTATAGTTCACTCAATATATGATTGTTTCTTCAATTCTGTGTTTAATTGCTTAATTGTCTGACTAGCAGTTAGGTTCTATATACTATCTATGTTATGCTTGGGAAAGCCGTGTATAGATTAGAGAAGAATTGAAGAGAGTGCGATCTTAACCCTTCAGGAGGGCGAATTTGTGATTAGGATAGGAATATACCTAGTCACAATGCTTAATTAAATATCGTAATCTTAGTGCATTCTAATAGATTAATTTCATAGGAATATAGGCGTTAATCTATTGAGAATAGGCGAGTAGTGCTTCGGGAGAAGGCTATGAAAGCAATTATTGATTAACTAGTAATCATGAGTGAATTATATGAAGGGGAGAGTAAATTAGAATGCAATACGAGGGGTGAATCGATCACAACCCTGGAATATTTGTCTCTATTGAATACACAACAATACTCTCGTTATTTGATAATTAGTTATTTCGTAGAATCGTAGTATAAAATAGTTAAATTCCTGGATTTTTACTTTGGCTTGATTAAATAACAATTATAGTGATTTAGTAAGTAGTTTACACAAGTCTCTGTGGGTTCGGTATTCGATTTATCATTATATTACTTGTATGATCACGTATACTTGCGTGTGCGTTTGGGACCAACAGTGAAAACAAAAATCAATGTGGTATTACTGTATAGGAAACGCAGTTCAACTAGTAAAACTTTATTTTGCGGCTGATGTTTAAATCAAGTAAATGAACGAAGAAAATATGTTCATATATTTATCGCTCAACAAGTATTCTCGCTTTAATTTTATCTGCTAAAAATTAAATGGTTTAATTTGATGTAAGCAATGAGTGCGACTAAATATTTATCAATCTTGTGATAAAAAAAAAACAGTCAAGTTTACTAAGTTCCCTTTATGCGTGAGGTTGGGGAAGGGTCGGACCACAAAGTCAATGACGGAGCCACCTTATTAGAAAGGGTATCAAATAACACTCTTTCGTGGAAAAAATACACTATGTAGCTAGATAAAAAAATAAATTATATATAAATATACTATGTGTTAACTCCCTTTAATTTCTTGATATGTTTACTTTTATATACTTTGACATTTCTTAACAAAAATTCTGACTCCGTAACTACACAAAGTCTATTATACGCAACCTTACCATACATTTTTGCAAGAGGCTATTTCTACGGTTCCAACAACATTTACAAACCTTGAGATATAGAGAAAATAAAAGGAGGGGCGCAAGGGGATGGGGAGGCCAAATAGACACTGACATGGATTTTACTCCTTTAGTATTTTATTCTTATGTCTGTATCAAAAAAATTAAATGAACGTAATTATGTAAAATAAGTGTTATATATATATATTTTTGTCGTTTAATTATAATTAAAGTTATTAAGTACGTTTAATTTTGTTTGTGAATTTTTAAAATCAATTAATTACTTAAGGTTGGTGCAAACATCAAGTATTAACAAGTACTCAGTAGTATTTTCTTTTTCCCAACAAAGAGTAGCTTCAACCTTCAAATTTGAATAGGATCCTCTATTACTCAAAAAGAAAATTAAACAATAAAATAAAACGGACAAATTGACTACTCGAACGCCTCTTTACTTACTCCAAAAGCCGCCTTTCTCCGTATCCTGCTATCCTGGACGAAGCCCAACACCAGATCCAGGTCCCTCCATTTACAATTTAAGGTTAGATTTGTTAGTGATTAGATATTAGTATTAGACGAGATTTTACGAAATAATTATTTTTTGATTTCTTTATAGGAGAGGACAAATCTCTTTTTTTTATGCGAGTTTGAGGGAAATCTTTTTCCTGTTACATGAATTCAATTTTCATTTCATCCGGGAAAAGCCATCTTTTTCTCCTTTGTGAATCCATACGACTTTCGTTCTTCCATTTCTTGGTTCGAACTGTAAGTTGAATTATTTTTTGATTTCATCCGTTTATTCATTCAATTCATCTTGGTATGGGGTCTTATCGTAGCGCTTTATTTCATTTGATTACTCATGCTTATTCATTAAGTTTTTACAATAAGTTAAGACAAAGAACAGTGACTAAGATATTACAATTTCCTTCACGATAAATTAATTCTTGACTCGTGTTTGTGGAAGAGAATATCGCAAATGCGCTATTCATAGGTAGTACAACTAATTATAAATCAAATCTCGTTTCTCTTCTTTTGTTTAACTATATTTGGATAACTATATTCGCAAAAGCAAAAAAAGTTGTTTTGTAACGCTACTAATATATCTTGAAAATTAAAGTAAAAAAAATTAAATATAAGAATATATTATAAAAATAATAAATAAAATAATATTAAGTTATTTTATTTATAAATAAAATACATAGATAAAAATATATTATAAAGTATATAATATAGAAGGTATTACATAAATATGAAGGTTTATATAATATCAAGGGCATAATAGACTTTGCAAGTAAAAATGTGACTTTTGTGATAACTAGAGCAACGTAAAATAATTTTTGTGTAATAAAAAAAAAAAGTGACTTTTATGTAATAAATATAAAATTGAATAATTTTTACATAAAAAAAAAAAAGAAAAATAACTTTTGAGTAACAAACACAAAAAATCATATATATATCGGCGTGTATGCTCTGACACCCCTTCCCAATTCCCATCAACTTGGAGCTCCAGCTACAAAACAACCTGCTTTCATTTTATTCTCCTAAATTTAATTCCTCATCATCGGCTATGATCAAGTTAGAATTTTTGCTTTGATTGTCAGAGCTTGGTCTCAACTAAAACAACACATGATTAGTAGTTTCAGCTTGATTGGCTATAATCAAGCCTTGAAGCTTCCCATTTTTCTAAAGATAAAAACAGATTAGGAGTCTTTGACAATGATTCCCAAGTTACATTTTTGGTAACGTAACAGTGACGAAGCTAGCGTTTGGACATAAATTTTACTGAAACTTAAAAAAAGAGTTTTTAAAGTTGTGTTAAAAAATAATTTTTAAAAGTTAAAAGTTGTGTTTGGACATGCATTTTATTTGAAGAAAAGTTAAAGTTCTACTGATGAAAAAAAATTCACCCAATGTCCTAAACTGAAAATTTTTGAATTTTTTTTTTTTTGTCTAAACATGATCATATTCCATAAACAATCAATGTTTTCAATTTTTTATTTTTTTTTTGGAAAGAATGAAGCCAAAATCAGCTATGGTCTTTAAATCAAAAATCTTATCTTAGTTAGACTTGGTAAACCCTAAACCATAAACGTCAAGCATGTTCACGTTAATAGCACCAACGGCCGCTTCTTTCTTTCTCTTTTTTATTTTCTTCATTTGACATATCTAGAATGTACACTGGGTGATCTGTATAAACAAAGAGGATCAGGACGCCATTACTTCAAGAAACAGGTTAACATTCAACTATATTAAAAGATATAAGGAAAATTGATTTAACATTATATGCACTTGTTACCATATTTAGCAAGTAATAACATGCTTTATTTTCTAAGTTCTGTAATTATATTTTGTGTGACTTAATGGTGTAAAAGTTAAACTCAAGAGAAAAAAAGCAATCATTCGGTGTCTGACAATTCAAAACGATTGAGAAGTAAAAAAAGAGATCAGGAAACATATCATTTTATTCATGTCCAACGTTCATTAGACTGGTTATTAAACACCAAAAAGAAAGCAAAAGAAGGAATCACCGGCAAATTAAACTTTCTTTTTCCCCATGCATGTTTCTATTTTCTTGTATTATACTAGTACTTCCTCCGTTCCAGTTTTATGTGAACATATTTCTTTTTTTGTAAAAGAATGACCTCTTTCTAAATTTGGATACAATTTAGCTTAAACTTCCAAAAAAATTTATTTTTTCTTAAATTTTGTGCCAAGTCAAACGAGTTCACATAAATTGAAACAGAGGAAGTAGTATTTATAAGAAATTAGACGCTTGACAAAAGGGAAATCCTGCGCCAGTAATGTACAAAAAAACTCACCAGAATCTTTTTCCCGGAAAAACTATTCCTCGTTAGAGAAAGAAAAAGTTAACCAAAACCAAAAAAAAAGATTTTAAGTTAATCAAAAACCTAATTATCTAAGTGAACAAACAACAACAACAACAACATACTCAGTAAAATCCCACATGAGAGAGTAGAGTGTACGCAGACCTTATCCCTACTCCGAAAAGGATAAAGAGGCTGTTTTCGAGAGACTATCGACTCAACAGGAAAATTACCTAAGTGAACAAGCTCAGAAGTTTTGGTTGTTTTTCTTGATGATCTCCCAGACAACTCTTGAAACACGTAGTTGTTACAGATTCCTCTGAATTTCTTGACGGAGTTCTGGGCCGCACGATTTCATTCTGAAAACCTCGTGTTAATAATCTGAGATCAAGATTTTCAAACGGCAACATTTTTCTGCTGCTTCATCTGAAAAACGACACTATTTTGTGCACTCAGATTCTTCATCAACTACTGGTGACTTACCGAATAACTCTGGTATCGGGCTTAACGTGCTGCCGGCGAGGACGGTCTCCACCGCCGCTTGACAAACGTGCCAATTGCCAGTCCATAATAGTCCCACAACTCCGTTCACTGGGTTCACTATCCTTCCAGCTGCTTCATATAGCAATGATTGAAATAGTGCTGCCAATACTTCCAATTTCTCAGTTCAGATACGAAAAATAGAAGAGGGATTGAAAGAAGAAAGCAAAGAGAAATTGAGTTTAATTAATTAACTTCAATACATGAGTGTAAAATAAATTAAGTTTAATAACATAAAAGGGCAGGTAAGATAGACAATATGTTACGACATATTAAGTTATATAAGTTAAATCCAAATAAATTTACCACGTACTTACCAGGCCGTTGGATTGTAGGGACAGCGGAAATGAAGGACATGAGACCGGCACGGCCGAAGAACTTGGCAACAAAAATGGTAGCATGGCCTTGAGCTTCAGGAGTTTCAATCCATTGCAAACAGGGTCTAAGAATACAGTTTTCACTGCATCCCTTTCTCAGGACTCGACAACCATTACAACTCATGATTCTCTCTTCTTATATATATATATGCTTATTCACCAGGCAAATGCCTCACTAGGGCAAGAAGAAAGATTAAGCTAGATTTGTTAATAGGGAGGAAGGTGGATACAAAGATCAAATTCTCTGCCCCAATACAGAAGAAACTAAGCAAGAAATAGGAGAGAAATTAAAAGAAGAGTATGGACATGGCAAGGAGAATGAAGGGCGTACATATAAAGAAGAGTAAGCATCCGTTTACTTTTTTTCCCCTTTCCTTTTGTCACTTGAGTGTGCAACTACTTGAGTTCATTACTGTTAGTTATTTTAATTGGTGCTATTTGTACAAAATAATTTAAAATTCCAATATAGGGTTGATAAATTTTGTAAGTATCTAAAGAAAGAGGGAGGGAGGGAATTACTCCCTCTATTTTAATTTACGTGGTTTGATTCGGATACCAAAATCAAACTTCTTAATTTTGACAATGAAATTAGACATAAATTTTCTTAAGATTTTTTAAAATAAAATTTACATATCTGAAAATCAAATACAAAGCATTATAAGTCGTAATATTTATAAAATATTTAAGAAAAACTTAGTAGACTTCCCAAAATAGTAACATAGAAGGTACTCCATTTTGTGTGATTGCGTAGCGGGTAGTATGGTTGGGTTGGATTTCCCAAGTATTGGGCGAAAGCGGCTCCGGGTCACCGCGGATGACTGCCCATCAACCGTTGGATTCTCCTTTTCTTTTTTATCCCTGCTCGGAATATTATCTGATAGCCTATCGCTTTCAAAATCAGATTTTTCCCATATGAGTACTCAATGTCAATTATACTAGTGTAATTCTCATTTTCTATTTTCCGAGTAAGTGCAGAATTTATTATCCAATAAAGAAGCAAGTGGCAAAATGGATGAGAACTAAATTGACCAAGGAGGCACATTCACAGTCTCTATGTATATTTTTTTTCTTATGCGGCAAATTCAACACTACATAGTTACGTGTGTGATAGATTATAATAAGCAACGGAAAGGAAGCAATTACAGTATTAAAATCACATGTAATTTAGACAATTAATATATATGGAGTTCCACGAGTTATCTCTTGAACCGTGAACAAAGTTTCTCTATCACGTGAGCATCCAATCACACAGCAACTCAATGAAATCTCCACCACCTGAACTATTAAGATCTCCGAACATTCCGCGGTCTTCTACCCAAATAGTATCCGAAAATAGTAATTTCACGTGGACAAAATTTTCTAGGAAAATAAGCTGAAAATTTCAGCCACCTAATCTTCTTCCTATATGTGGAAAACCTTATGTATTTACAGCACAAGTTTTAAGGGTTCAAACACTTTTCTCAAAAACCTAATGGGTTTTTCTTTTCACCAAGAAAATGATTCTTTTATTTCTTATTATTTAGGCGCACCACATAATTTAATTAACAAGGCTTCCAATTACGAAATTAATTTATAATTTTTGAAATAAATATCCACCATAATTAATACGAATTATTACTCCTTATTCAATTTCGAAATTCTTTCATTAGATCTTATTTAACTCCCCATGTTAAGATTCAGCTACTAATCAATTAAATTAAATTAAGTTGGAATTAAACTATTCCCATAATCAAGATAAATTATATTTAATCTTGTGCTACAACCATCCGTGATGGTTTGTCCAATTCCATCATTAGATTGTGAACTCAAATTTTATACTTATAAGAACCGATAATCTAATCTTTCGTATATAAGCTAAACTCTATACACTAAACCATCTACTATATAAGCAAAAGACACAGACTAATATATGATCTAGTTAGAATTATATTAAAATTGAATAAGCAATTGTTCCATAATAAATACTATACCCAAATCAAATCTATGGTTAATAATATATATCCCAACAACCTGACCAAAGAAACATTGTATTAATATTTTGTTTGGGGAAATATTCATGATTAATTTCACGTGTCATAGTATTTAACCCATTAGCTTAGTAAGGTCACAAAATTATTTTTTATGTGATTAACGTTAAAATTATTTCACGAAAATAACAATTTCTTAGTTCTCGAGAGTCGAGACTATAACAGAAGAAATTCATTCAATATACAAGGCAATTTGAGAAAGAAGAACGACATTTCTATTATATATATATATATATCGGGGCCACCCGATTTTACTATTTGCTCAAGATCAGATTGTTGCATCGAAGGTCGACTTCGACTAAATCACGAAGCTGAAGCATCTTTCGAGATCGAGGTTGGTAACAATTGAAGCCAAGAGAGACAAACACTGAGTGATATCGGAGATAGCATAATAACGGAAGAGTGAGATATTCGCGACTAGTCGAGAATCACGGCGTAAATCTCGGAACGGATCAAATTAGAAGTGGTTAATTAGCTAATTATGTGTCTTCGGTAATTAGAATTATACCATAATAAGTAGAATTCTTCTGCTATATAAAGGGGAATTCTAATCATTTGTAAGACATCATTATTCACTGAGATTAAAGCGATACAATTCTTTCTTTCTCGCTTACATTATTGCTCATCAGTTTACTCTATTTTCTTATTGTTCTTGCACTTATCAGTTCGAGAGTATTTCGACTCGAGGGCTGAAATTCTGTTTGAACACTTGTTTGTTTTACTTATAATTCATTATGCCATTTATCTTCATATTTATCAATTGGTGTTGAGTGAAATCGCATATCCTTAAAACCACAATATAAGTTTAATTATTATCCAAATTTTAGGATGTACAGTTGGCACCCACCATGGGGCTAAGGATAATAGTGATTGTTCAATACTGATTCTAATAACAAACACACTATTTTACAATTGTTCTTGTAAGTGTTTTTGTTTTCAGGATAAAATATGCCAAACTCACAAACAGCACCCACACATGGTGACAACGACCTCGGGTTTCATGGGGAAAACGACAATGTAGCTGCTCCAGGGGTCGAGGTGCCTTAGGCTGATCTCTAGGGAGAACCAATTGCAATCCAGTAGGCGTCAGTTTGCACATCGCCTTAAATGCAAATTTGGGCGCAGATCCCGAGGGAGCGTACGCAGAGAAGGCCGATTTGATGGCCGAGGTACGCAGAGCGGAGGAGATGGAGGAGTCAGCCTCCAAGTAATACTCGAGATGTTATAGGCTCAACAAGCCGCTATTACATAGCTACAAAATCAGCATCGAGCGCCGAGTGGGGTCGAACCGAAAGTCGCCCGCTGAACCGAACCAGAGCAGAAAGGTCAAATTCCAATGAATTGAGGACTGACCCCGCCGTTATGAAAATGCTCGAGGAGCTCACCAAACAAATTGAATCGGGAGAAAAGAAAATTGAGGCAAATGATAAGAAAGTAGAGTTGAGAAAAGAATATTTACTCGCGCCAACATCGGTCTGTGTAGGTGGAGGTCGAGGCCAATTTTCGGACCCAGCTCTCGAGGTCGGGGATCGTACGAGGCGTCCAAGCAACTGCTACAAAAGAAGGCATTAATGAGAAAAATCAGAGGATTTGGAAACTAACAGTGAAATAATACTTACGCTTCATGTTCCATTTCTCAGGAAATTGTATCTTCTCTACCGGGATGAGATCGGAGGTCTTCACTCGAACAAACCTACCCATCCAGCCCCGATCCTTGTCCTCATTATGCTCGAGAAAAATACCTTGGTTTCCCGGCGCTGGAGTTTAATCAACCATCGATAGATACGGGGGCTGTACAACCTCATGAGGTGGTCGAGGGGGAATGGCATCCCCTCGGCTTTGCTTAAAAAGAATCGAAGCATGATGACTATTCGCCAAAAGGAAGGATGGTTTTGGCCTAAGGTAACCTAGTATCCACGGGAGAAGTCGATGATGACAGGGTCGAGAGGGGCCAACGTGAAAGGGTAAGTGTAAACACTCAGATACTCTTCCACGTGGGTAGTAATACTTTCTTCAAGGGATGGAATCACTACCACTTTATCCCCCCCCCCAATTGCAATCTCTCTTAATCTGCTCGAGGTACCCCACAGTTATCGAGCAAATGTACCTCGACACATGCTCGCACCGACCAGGGACTGAGGAAGGTTTCTCGATCTTAAAATCGGATTTAAGGATACATGGGCCAGGAACACACTCCTTAGGGAGCGGACCCATCAGGGTTTTATCACCGGCTGGCCGTGAAGAAGAAGCTTTCTCCTTTTGGTGAACTGTTTTAGATGTTTTCGCCATTTTTATGAGTTTAAAGAAGGAAGAAGGTGGTAAGACTTGGTGTATGAAGATTGATGGTGGAACCTAAAGATTAGTAGGAGGGAATAACTTGGGAGAGGTAAAAACTTAGAAGATTAGAAGAAAGTGAAAATAAAGTTTGATTCAATGAGGAGAAGGTCTATTTAGAGATTTACGACGACAGTTCAACAACACTAGTGGCTGATCACCAACTGACACTCATTAATGAATTGGGAACTGTACCGACGGGAAATTTCGGTCACTTCCATCGCTTACATCACGGGGATGATGTCATAATTTGTCGAGGTCCAAAAAATTGAAGGCTCAATTCGTTTTTTGTCATTACACTCCAAAAAACGAGGGGACTAACTGTATACGGTTGAAATCGGGGCCACCCGATTTTACTATTTGATCAAGATCAGAGTGTTGCATCGAAGGTCGACTTCGACTAAATCACGAAGCTGAGGCATCGAGTTCGAGATCGAAGTATCTTTCAAGATCGAGGTTGATAACAACTGAAGCAAGAGAGGCAAACACCAAGTGATATCGAAGATGGCATAATAACTGAAGAGCGAGATGCCCGTGACTAGTCGAGGATCACGACGTAAATCTCAGAATGCATCACATCAGAAGCGGTTAACTAGTTAATTACGTGATTTCCTTCTGTAATTAGAATTACACCATAAGTAGAATTCCTCTGCTATATAAAGGAGAATTCTAATCATTTGTAAGGCATCGTTATTCACTGAGATTAAAGAAATACAATTCTTTCTTTCTTGCTTACATTATTGTTCATCAATTTACTCTATTTTCCTACTGTTTTGCACTTATCAGTTCGAGAGTACTTCGACTCGAGGGCTGAAGTTCTGTCCGAACACTGGTTTGCTTTACTTATAATTCAATTCTGCCATTTATTTTCATATTTATCAATTGGTGTTGAGTAAAAATAAAAAACCTTAAAATCACAATATAAGTTTAATTGTTATCTAAATTTTAGGGTAAACAATATATACTCTTATGGTATGGATTTGGCGAAAACAGATGAAGCATTACTACTATTGTTCATAGCTACTCTTCGTGCTTTTGCATATTGTTTGAACGAGTACGAATAATACGTTACTACTGTAGACAATAAATTTCATCAAGAAAATAAAATCAAGACCGAAAGATATTGCAACAATCGTAATATTTTATTTCAAATATTTGAGTGTTACAATTTCTATGAATCCTCTGATTCTTCTTTCCAATAATAAATAAATTCAAGGGCCTTTGAGCTTGATCTTGAATATGTATTTCTTGTCACGAACGATGATCTAGTTCTTGAGCTTGATTGGTTGAACTTGACCTTGATTCGTTCTTCGTTCTTGATCTTGAACTTGATTTCTTGAAGCTTGAAACTTGTAGAGAAATTTGCGGCGTTTGATCCACGAGCTCTCTCTTGCTTGTTGTTATTACGTCTGGTGTCTTTTCTGAGTTATGAAGACCTCTATTTATAGTTATGGAAGGGAGGAGTTGCGATAAGAACAAACTATTTCCGACCAATCAAATTGAAGTGTAACATGGCCGTATTTAATTGGCCAAAACATGTCACTTGCACATGTGGCGCGATTTCATTGGCCTTTTAATGTGACCTGGCGTGCCTTGTCATTTTGACACGTGGCATGATCCCATTGGCTCTTATGTTTGACTAGGCCACGTCATTTGACACGTGGAACCAAATCGGGCCTCTAGGAAAATGACATATTGGGCCTAATAAAGTGGGCTCATCATTTGTAGCCCAACTAAATGGGCTAGCCTAATGGGTTAAGACTTATTTATTTAATCCATATATGTTGGACTTATATAATTAATTCAATTATATTAGCCCGTAGTATTTATTTGGACCAATATATCTTGAATTTAGAATATAGTCCAAATTATTTCATGGATTTAATTTTAATAAAATTTATATGTCTACAAATGCCCCCTACTTCAGGATTTGTCACATTTATTTGACTAGGCTTGAAGTAATAGTGAAGTATCAAATTGGCCAATTGGATCGAGCCAATTTCTCTTCGGGTCAAATTTGAACTTCTAAAAAAAAGTATCCACACACTTTATTTGTGGTGCAAAATCCCTGCCAGATGTTTTGTCTTTGAGACTTTAACGTCAGCTTATTCCTTTGATAAAATCTAATACACATTGATTAGATGTTCTTGGTATCTAAATCTAATATTACTTGAAAATTTCACTTTCTCCATAACTCATGAAAGAATCTTTTCAATTGTGACAGATTGTATCTTCAGTGGCTCCATGTAATAATTTTAAGTTACTATTTGTATTCTCCTCAAAGCACTTCCCTTTTTTATTGGAACCCGTGAGAACAACATTACAACAAGTTTACGTTTCTTTCCTTAAGTTAAGACAATCCCTTAGCTTTAATTTTTTTTCCAAAGTCAAAAGCACATTTAATCCTGACAGTGCACATTTAATTTACGTGGCTCCTTGAATGGATTTTCTGTAACCCTTTTCCTATTAGAAGACAATCACATAAATACTTGATCCATTAAATCCCATAACCGTGTAGCCGAAGGATTTACTTGGAACTTGGTTTGCCTTTGGATTTTGTGCCTCTCACTTTCAACCTCTTAGCAAATTTACATAGGATTACATTATTTGCTAGAATTCT